>JAPYZE010002594.1:0-19727 GCA_030522805.1 Leptomastidea abnormis
AAGAAGTAAAATATTGAGATTTTAAATACAATTAATTTTGTTTTTCGAAATTCTTTGAGAAAGCATTCTGCTAATGTAGTTAGCAGCGGTTTTTTTTTTATTCGTCTGTTTTATCCCGAAAACATTTGCAATTGTCATATAAACTACAGAAATTAATTTTTTATATGTACATTTTATCAACTGCAACTACACAAAAAAATGTGAAAAAATAAAACAAAAGATAATTAAGAACGTAAAATCTCTTGACATTTAATAAGAAATAAAAGGTATTTAATTAGTCAATAATACACTCTTTTTAATCGACTATAACTTGGTAAACAATAAATGTAAACGAAGAAAGTTTTTTTGTTTGGTAAGAAAACAGAAGAACGAAAGAAAAAAAAAATAATAATTAATACGTTCGGCCCTTTCAGCTTAAGTAAGCTTTTGAATCTTTTACAAGTCTGAATGCGTTAATTTAAAGTCTGTCGGTCATCTCGTCAATTGCCCCATTCATTTTTTCCTCTCCCTTTCTTCCTTTGCCCTTCTCCACAGCTTTGACACTGTTTATTTTATGGTCACCTTTGAACTTTCTCTCTTTCTCTCTCTCTTCTTCTTTTTCTTCTTCTCTCTTTTGGACGAGACTCCGGGGCAACATTATAATGTAGTAGGGAGATGGAACGTAGCTCCTATAAATGTTCCTTTCTCTCTTCGAGAGAAAGAGCTCTAGGTCCATTCTCAGTTCTACTCGTGAATACTTCATCCAAGAATCCGTTGAATTATTTCTCCAAGCAAGCTCCCGCGAATCCGCCAACTGATATCGGTACGTTACTTTTGCTCCAGTATATATATATATATATATATATATATATATATATATATATACACCTCTTTCTGATAAAAAAAGGAATAAGCAAGTCTCAGGGGGACAAACTCGTGAAAGTCTAGCATCCATTATCGCTTGATCTCCTCGTGAAATTTTTGCATCAATTATCGTTTGATCTCCTTTAACAGACTTCTACACCTTTCCGGAATGATATTTACTAAAAAATATTTCTGTACGTATAGACGCGTCAAAGTGCAGAATGCGTAAGAAAATTGAAGTCACGTGTACAAAAGGTGAACAAAAGCAAGGAAGCAGAGAGCAAACGAGAAAAATCGATCGTACGGTGATGTGCAGGAAGAAGGAGGATGAGGAGGAGGAGGAGGAGGAGGAGGAGGAAGAAATGCCTCTTTCGATACGCGAAACGCATTCCTCGT
This sequence comes from Leptomastidea abnormis, assembly GCA_030522805.1. NCBI lineage: Eukaryota > Metazoa > Arthropoda > Insecta > Hymenoptera > Encyrtidae > Leptomastidea > Leptomastidea abnormis. Next base: position 1,240 of record JAPYZE010002594.1, read on the forward strand.
TTACATCAAGCCACACACGCATATAGGTACGTCTCGGATCACGGAGAAAAATGACCCCGACGCAGCAGCAGCAGCAGCCAGTAGTAAGAGCAGAGACGCGTCAGCCAGATTCGACTGCTTCTCGCCATCCCCCTTGCTATACATATATAGGCGCGTGCGCTCTTTTTTTATCCCTCCTCTTACGTCCCCGCCGACCGTCTACTAACCGGCTGCAGTACTCCTCCTGCTACAACCTATACCACTACTACTACTACTACTACTACCCGGCATGGCGTCGATAAGAAATGCATCGGGCATTGTATGCATAATGCATCGCGAGAGATACCCAACCGCGCGCTAGAGCTTTGACAAATTCGAGCAGGCCGTAAGCCGCCATATCTTTTTCCTTTTCCCTCCATCCACCCACACCCATCCATCCACCCTTATTTCCTCCCTCCATCCCACCCTTCCTTCCTTCCTTCCAACCGCGCTTCTACTATTCATAATTTGGAGAACTTTGATCTCGTTCGATTTGCAGCGGCATTTTCAAGTGTATTGTTTGCGAGACTTCATTCTAATGACGCACCTTGCATATTTTTTCTTTTTTCATAAGTTATACCACCAAATAGTTTATTGAGGGAAGTTTATTATTAACGTCGGAGTATAGGAGGTCCAGCTCTGGCTGGTAATATGCTTTGATAACGAACGCAAGGCAAATATTTATGTTCGGTTCAGCTGCTCTCTTTACCAACTCAGCCACAGACACTGCACTTCCGTCTTCCTCTACAATTTCATTCAGTCAGTATAATTTTGAGAGCCTGTATCCACCTGTATACACCTACATTATTATATTTTAACTAGTAACTCCTTCACTTCCTCTCTTTCTCATAACTCGCATTTTTTCACCCCGGTTCCCCGAACATTTTTCCCCAACCTTTTTCTTTCAGCTCTCTTATCACCCCAAAAACTCATAATCCACGTACTGGCAAAAGTGCATTCGCAATCTCATATATTATACGCTATATAGAGTCAGAGAATAGTATACTGTACAATTACAAGGGAAGGAGAGGCTGTGGACCGCAGAAGCTTAGTCACGATATTCGGGCTCGTTCGGGCATTACATTCGGTGCCGATCCGCGTCGACCGTACATAGCTACGCCGCAAACAGCACCAAGCTTGCCCTCTTCTCCCCCCCCACCCCCTTTTTCACGCGTTGACAATGCAGAACCCCAAGAGTATGGCGTTTGCTAATTAACCGAGTGCTCCTGTTTAAAGACTCACTCTCGCGATGAAAATTCTTCATTTCCGCCTCTCACTATCTTTCTCTCTCTCTCTCTCTCTCTCTTTTACAGTGTGTTTTTATTATTATTATTATTATTAAAATTTTCTTAAAGCTCTTGTGACAGCTGTCGCATGATTGAAAAAAAAATAATAAAATTGATTTCGAGGTACTTTTTATCTTCACTTTTTTTGTAAGTTATGTTGGTTAAAAAATATATATGTACATAATAATATAAATTTTTAATTGATGCGGTAGAAAAGTAATTTTTAAAAAATATAATTTATATACGGATGGAATAAACGTTTATTGTGAGGAAGTTTTCTGCCAAATGAATGGCAGCGATTTTTTTTTTCTTCTTTTTTTTCGCGCACAATTTGTTGTTTCTAAAAAAGATATAGATACCACGTGTATGTATACGTAAAAGATTTTGCTGACGGCATTCACTAATCACTAGTTCGCCGATGTGCAAGTAGCAATTAGTCGAAATTAAACTCAGCAAGCATTACACGTAGGTGTGAGTTCACGTATAGGTGTATACCTAAGCTCGTAGCGTCTGTATACAGGGACGCTCGGAGAGGAGGAAATTCCGCGGTGCCGGACGCGCGTGGGAACTTGGGGCGTAGGGAAGGGCACACTGTAAACAGTAGCGGGTAGTCACCGAAATTAAAGCTCGCGCCGCTCCATTTATCTGCCACCTGAACGCGAGCTCGGCGTTGTCCGAAGCTCTCACCCTCTCTCTCTTTTCCTCTCTCTTCCTCTCTCTTCCTCTACTCTAGACTTCTATACACCACCACCACCACCACCACTATCGCTACGTCTCTCGCAGATATTACGAACCAGCAGCCTCGACCCCCTTTTAGTTTTATTAACTTCAAGCTTATTGCACTTTTATTTTTTTTTTCACCGCAGAGTTTATTATACACGTTAGTTCTTCAGGAATGTTGGTGAATTGTTAGATGTTTGTTGTGAATAGGCCGGATCATTGCAAAAAAAGAAGGTGATGGGAGTAGCGCAAGGATTTATTCGAAATTTAAGAATTTAAATTTGTATGATTAAAAAAAAAAAAAAAAAAAAAATTAGACAAAAATAAGGTAGACGACAAATTGAAGTTTTTTAGCTAAAACTCGAGATTGAAATCCTTACGAAACTTTTGGAAAATCTGCCAACACTCTAAATCTTGGAAGTGCATTAAAGCGCTTATTAATAAAGCATTTCCATATCGCCGCTGCGATAGACCATCAACTCTCTCTCTCTCTCTCTCTCTCTCTCTCTCTCTCGAGATTTCCCTTTGAAATAACGCGCAAAAAATGCCAGACCGATCTCTCTCTCTCTCTCTCTTTCTCTTTTATTTGGTATAGTGGAATGAGTTGGCCCCCCGTTTGTAGATTATCAAAACGATGAAGGGACTCGATGGCAATAAGCTTAATAACACCGCGAGCGAGAGGTAGGAAATCGATGGGAGCTGCCTCGGCGTGAGATGAAAGAGGACCGACGAGGAAGATGTAAAAGCTTCCTTTGCCCGGTGATGGGCTTTTATAATCATCAAATAGCCGCGCGTAGAAGCCATACAGGCAGCCTGCTGCGACCTACCATTATCTCGGTGCGTTGTCGCACTAGGATTAATTTTTTTTTTTTTTTTTTTTTTTTTTTTTTTTTTTTTTTTTTTTTTTTTTTTTTTTTTTTTTACGTGATGCCCTTGCGTGCTTGTTTCTCTGCGACAGCCATCTCATTCGTTCAACCATTACAATTGGCATTAAATAAATTAATATGGCTGAGCATGACTGCTTAAAACTGGCGAGATGGTGAAATCACTGGTACTACCTATATGTGATAGATATCCGTGCATTTACTTAAATCAGATATGCATATATATACACATACCTATCATATTAATGATTTAAATAGAAAGTGCACTTTCGTTCACACACGGCCAACAACGAGCTATTTGTATTTATATATAATATAAAGGCATTTACCCATGCAGCGGGAGCTTAATGCTTGAGACCGCACATCCTGTAGGATGCGCATGTAACTTTGTTAAAAAGCTCAGAAACACACCAAGTGAAAAACGCTCGCTCCGACGAGTCGATCGAGTGCTCGAATTAAAGCCGAGATTCTTTGGGGTGAAAAAACAAATAAAGAGAGAACCTGGAGCCAGCCGGGAGAGCTGACGTTCCTGTGCAAAGAATCTCGAGATCCGCCGGCCAGGCAATGACGGCAGGCAAGCCGCAGTAACTTTCAACGGACAAATGAACATTGCTGCTGCTCGTCCTTTTCTGTTCATCCCAATTTCAGACTCGCAGGCTTTCTTTACTATCCACCAGCTGGTATTAGTTTGGAAAATGGACGATGACCTATCGATCTCGCGGGTTCATTCGATCATTATTCGACACGAGCGATCATCCGCGCGCGAATAAAGTTATTGAAAGTGTAATTTCAAGTAAGGCTGAGTCTATTTAATCAGATTAAGTATATTGAACGTTCAGCCAGCTGAAAAGTGTTGCTAAACTTTACTCCAGAGTATTCGGGAGAGAGAAAGAGTACGTACGAGACGAGCGTGTGTGAATGGGTGTGTGTGTGTGTGAGAGGGAGAAGTAAAAAATGTGAATGTAAAAGAAGATGAGCCGCGTATGCGTGCAAAATTTCGTGCGCATCTCTATTCGAGAGATGCCACACATCGCGTAGGTAATATTATAGGTGGGTGCGGGACTGTGTAGGAGGTTTTACGTTGGCCGCGTCTTTATGTGTACTTGTACCAAAGTACTTTTTAATTATGCACAAGCATTGCCGAGGCGCGCGCTTTATGAGCCCTCTACCGGTAAGAATGACACGTGGCTGTCTCAATTTTTAACTTCACCTTTTTCACTCCTGCTATCCCGGCTCGCCATTTATAATTTGGGACTCCTCTAGTTGGATAATCTCATACATAGTGCTTGAAGGAACTAAATTTTAGAGCTTTTTCGATTGATAAAAAAGAAAACAAGTGTTTAAGATAGGTGTATATTAAGAGTTGATTAAGCACTTGTTCACCATAGAAGTTTTAAACAGCGATCCTTCTTCACCTACTACTGATACAATATTTTTATACGTACCTAAAAGATAACCAATCATGAGATAGCTTTGAAATTTTTTTCCTAGCAGAACTCGCTTTAATCTCGGAAAAGATATTTTTTCGAAATATAGCCCAAGGGTTTTGTAACGATATCGAAGTCTAACATCAAGAAGTTTACTTTACCTTAAAAATATACCGACGACTCTCGACTGATGGGATTTCTCTGTAAGGCTTGTACAAGTGAGAAATAAAGAGAGAGAGAAAGAGAGAGAGAGAACATCCGAGAAAAATTTTAAGACTTATTCGTGAAAAATTGCACTTTCGAAGCATGTTAAAATTTTCATTCTAATGGTTTTTAGAACTGCAGTACCCGCCGTTAATGGAGACAAACTATACGGCTTCTCGGAGAAATTTTTCCCATCTTATATTATATCACGAGATTATATATTTTTTTTCTCTTACCTTATCCTCACGTTGTTTTACCACTATTAAAAAGAAAATATGTTTTCTAAAATACAATTGAAAACAGAAGAAGAAGAAGAAGAACAGAAATTTTACTTAGAGAAAATTCAAGTTTTTGCAAAAATCAAATTAAATTTAAAGTCAGAGCTATCCACGTTAGGCAAATCGTCCTATACCTTCCCCTTGGTTTCTCTTTACTTGCACTTTATTACGTATACAATAGGAATACGAGCTAGCGTATTTATTACATGCGGCTCAAAAATGTTGCAAAAAAAAATAAAAAAAAAAAATAAACAAAACAAAGTACAAACATATGGCGTTGAAGCAGTGAAGGTTGTTGAGGCATCTCTCGCGTTCAGTAACGTAAAGCGACCAGTTAAGAAAACGAGCAACGCAAGTACGCGCTCGCGCAGTTGGTAGAGGTCGTCAGTTTTAGAACGGGTCGAAAGGTATATAGAAAGGAGGTCAAGAGGACACATAATCCCAAAAACGGAGAAAGCTGGAAAAAGAAAGAGAGAGAGAGAGAGAGAGAACTGGCTTAACAGTGGCGCGCGAGCTTCCTAGCGCGTTTTCCGACCCTCGCGATGGCCTCAGCGCGCGCACACCTAGGGAGCAGCCTCTTTCGGTCGGACTCTTTTCCGTACCACATCCATCCTTCTCTCTCCTCCCCTCTTCCTCTCTCTCTCTCTCTCTCTCGTTCTTATACGAGCGTGCAACCCTCGGCGTTAGTGGAGTTCTCCCTTCCCCCCCTCCCCCTTCTACTAACCCGCCACCCACCACCGCCAGCTCTTCTGGAGCCTTGAATGCCTGTACGCCCGGCAGGGCCGACCACCGACCGTCGGGCACTGCAATGCAGTATACGCTCTGGCGGCGCACATATTTCTCTCTCTCTCTCTCCCTCCCTCCCGCGCTTCTACCTGTACAACCGACTACCTCTTTTACCTCGCTCTTCTGCCTTGCCTTTATTTTTTTCGCTTCTCTCGACCCTTCATTCCTTCTCTCTGGTGTTTCCCAAGATTTCTGAAATTTTATTTTTTCATTCTCTCTCGTTCTCTATTTCTTGTATACCACCCCATGTCGTTTCTGTACTGCGGTTTTGTCTGCACTTTTAATCATGAGCTTGCAGACGTTAAATTACATTTATTAAGTAAATACCAAGGATATTTAACAGCGGATAGTCGCGAACTAATATCTATTGTGAAATTCGAAAAATTCATGGCTGCGATTTCTTTTTTACTTTTTTTTCTTTCTTTTATTTCCTATATGTTTTGGGAGAGGGAATAATTAATCATGCGAATAAAGTGAATATTTTATGTATAATATAATATTATTTAATATTAAAACTTTATAATATGAAATTTATGCTTTTTAATTTATTTATCAATTTATTTTATTATTATTATTATTATTTTTATTATTATTATGTTTTTCTACAACCCGATAAATTATAATTTGAAAAAGTATTTAAATATTTTATAAAAGTTTCCATTTTCATTGAAGACAATCTAACTGGGCGCAAAATAAAATGAAAGAATAAGAAGAAATCTTGGAGTTTGCGTAGAGTATAACAGAAGAAAGAGACGGTCGTGTATATTAATGCCTTCTATTCTACGGTACTTGTGTACCTGCAGTTTAAACCCGTTTAAAGCGGGTATTCAACTTGAAGCCACAATCATCGATCCTGCCTGTACTACTTTTCGTTAAACGATGAACGATGCGAGTGAAATTACCATTGTCAAATCGTACCGTATTTTCTTTAATGCACGTAAGAAAAAAATAAATAAATAATAGATCGAAAATAAAAAAATTCTCTTTATTCTACATCATTTAATCGTATTTCTCCAGGTATTTTTGTGTGTGAGAAGAAGAAGAGGAAAAGAGAGAGAGAGAAATAAAATGGAGAAAATAATCTGATCGGTTACGCATACTTTTTTTCTTGATAAAATCAATTTCAATTGCAAATGACGATCAATTTTTCAAGATACGTGTTGGGGGTAGATGTGTATACCGATAGTAAATCTGTGGTCCCCTCCGTATAACAATAATTAATAGGCATCAGCTATAACATATTAAGCCAATAAGCAATTCCGAGATCCTCGCAGGTTTATACGGCCAATGCAATAACGAGGCATCATCACACATACAGCGGGTATTGGGCTTGACCTGGCAATGAAATCAGATCAGGTGGTGGTGCAGCTGCTGCGAAAGGCTATCGAGCGTTCATCCTCAAGTGCTTAATATAGGTAATAAGGAGCCAGTGGAGGAGGAGCCTCTCTCTCTCTCTCACTCTCTCTCTCCCTCTCTCTATAGGTACGTCAGCCCGCGATATAGCTATAAATAGAGGAGCTGGAGCAAGGTGTATTTCGACGCGACGGTAGTTTCTTGTCCACCAAGCCCTTAAATCATCCACGCAGCCCCACTGTTTAAGAGGGGAAGCTTACAGAGTAAGACAGACAGAGAGATGTATGCTGGCTTCGGTTATTAAACACCCTATAACCGCGTATATTATCATGGGAAAAAGGGACACGCGTGCAAGCTTCAGAAGCTCGTGGCTGGAGCTCAGGTATGAATAGATGCAGACAGAGAAGAAAAAAAAGAGAGAGAGAGAGAGATAGTAAGAAAGATAGGGAAGGGAAAAATAAAGATAGCGTTTTTTAGCGCTAGTCACTGTGGCATCGTCGTCTCTGCTGATGTTGCCGTCGGCTGCTACGACCTAGCTCCGCGCAGCAATATCGCGTTAGCTTGCCCGTGAGATTTACTGGCCCAGAAGTCTTTTCCTTTGGGACGTTACGGAGGTAAGGGGATAGGAGAGCAAACTCGGCGTTCGAATAGACGCTATTCCGTCGCGCTGCACCCTCTGCCTTTTTCTACCCCCTCCCACCTATCTCGACCCTCTCTAGTTATTTATAAGCTTTATTTTTTTTTTAATGGCCAAGTTCTTAGTCTCAAAATTCTTGCGTTCCTTTTTTTTTTTTTTTAATTTTTGGAAGAAGCTTTATATGTTTTTTAAGTGAGTAGGTATGCAGGATTAACGTGCGACGTTGCCGAGCGAGCGAGCTTGTAAACAAGACAGATTGACTCTTGTTGGGCATTTTTTTATTTTATTTTTTATTTGATAATGTAATCGAATTTTAGTTTACACACAACGAACGTCTAACGCAATGTACAATTTGAAGTGAGCGGTATTATTATTAAGCTTAACATATAAATTCAAAGTAGAAGGGCTTGATTCCGTTAATTTGATTAATAAATAAATGAATGAATAGATAAATATTTTTATCAGAAAAATTTTTCTTTTTATTTGCAAATGCAAAAAAGAAAAAAGTGTCGTTCAACAAGCGAGGAAAAGGAGATATTCCCTGGCAAACGCAGTGAAAGTGTGTAAAGCACGCAATCTCGATAGTTGTCAAGAGAGCATTCGTACAATCAGTTACGGCATGCAAGACTTTAGCAGCAGCAGCAGTAGTAGTAGTCGAAGCTGCAGAGAGGTAGAGGGAGAGAGAGAGCTGCTGAAGATGGCCAGCGTGGGACGTCGAATTAATTCGATTCCACGACCGGCAAAACGAGTCTCCGGGCGGCACTTGCATCCTCGTCTCTTCCTATATACGCTCTCCACCCCTCCACCCTCCTTGAACGTATGCACCTACTCCCTGTATCGGCGCAAGCGGCCTTGCGACCCCGAGCGTAATTGCGTGTTTACTCGGAGCGGCGTAATTGCGTGTGTCCGCTCAACGCCAGCAGTGAGTGCCGCGAGTATAAGAGAGGGAGAGAGATCTCTCTCCTGTCCACTGCCCCACCGCTGCGCTAAATTTAACCTCGCTCAGCTGTCTGATGGTGTCTCTCGGACTAGAACACATCCTAATCCTCTTACTCCATCCAGCCGCAAGTCCCATACAGTATATATACCTACATATACCTACTCGTTTCTTGCTGCACACCTTGCTCTCTTTTTCTTACGTGGCAAAAGAAATGAAGAGCCACACTTCAGACTTCTTTATTTAGAAAGAGAGATTTATTTTTCCTTCAATCATCGCAATCGAATTAAGTAACTTAAAAAATTTGATTAAACTTGTGCATTTTGTAGAACCACATTATTTCTAAACATATAATCAACGAGCAAAACGCAGAGCCCTGCAGTTACGCCGCGTCCAAAAAGCAAGTTTATTCTCGCGTAAGTTCATCCGCGGCAGGTCGGAAAAATGGCTGAACCGCAACTACTCGCCTGGGCGTCAAACGCTCGCCTGGCTTAAGCGCAAACTTTTACGAACTCCTCAAAGCTCACCCACTTGAGCTTTTTTATATTTAAAGCTTAGCTTTGATATGAATCTCTGTTTGTTCTTCTACATGCAGATCTTTTATTTTTTTCTCTTTTTAATTTTCATGTTTTTCTCAACAGAATCCCCCCCACCTGGCATGTTATTCGCATGTGTTTTGGTTAAATTTATATATCAAGAAGCACACGTATGCGTATCCAGAAAAGAAAAAAAAAACTTTGAGTAGGTCAGGTGTGCAAGAATTTCGTTGTATGCCGAGTGACTAGTAGCAGAGTGGTGGTAGAGTGGTTGGTCGATGCAAATACAAGCCTCGATCAAAGCGGTACACATCGCAGGATGCTTTCATTTTCCCGGAAATTAGGCCGATTGGAGCAAGCAAAGCTCATTCACAGCTCGGCCAGACGGTCTCGCCAGTTGGTGCCTTTTTCAACCAGCGAAAGAGAGAGAGAACGTAAAAGAATTTTCGAAGTAGAGTTTGCGATTCCAATTTTCACCTACGCAAACCGATAAGCTTTGGTCCAGTAGAAACTGGAATAAAGTCTGGACTACACTTGCAGAATTTTACTCACGTAAATAATTATGCAAATGCTCCTGCCTGAAATGAAGTAAAGAGAAAAAAACTCTTTTTTCAGGCAACTCGGGTGACGGTAAATTAATAATCGCAATATTTACTTCACGATAGAAGTTATAGATCATGAGAATGAGAAAAAATAAAGCGATGAAAAGATTTTCAGTTCGATAGTAGTTTATATACGCGACCTCGAGTTATGAAAATTTTTGATAAAAAAAAAGAGGGAGGGCGAGAGAGAGAGAGAGAGAGAGAGAGAGAGAGAGAGAGAAAATTGGGCCTATCAAAAGCTGTGTGCCTGTGAGAAAGTAGCGGAGAAACAATTCGAGATCCGAAATCCTCGCAAGCTCACCAATTTTACGGGGGGGTTGGCGGCGTATACTCGCTTGCACGAGTACATACGAAAAGCTTCCTCCTTATATACTCTAGGATATCTTAGAGGAAGCGCAAAATTCGCGCGATCCGCTTTCCAGCCTGGAAAATCCCCCAGGGCTTTGTATCTGTCTCTCTCTCTCTCTTTTTCTTTTTACCGCACTGCTACTGCTGCTGCTGCTGCTGCTTTACTCTCATCTTTTACCTTGCACATTTCTTGACTACACTCAAGAAAGATAACGGGTTTCGGTATATACGATTTTTTGAGAGATACACAGAGACGTCAAAATGGATATATCTCGAGGATTTTTCGAATATAGCAAGCGTAAATACAATTTTCTAATGAAAAATACTTCAATGTGTAGCGCAGTATTATATCCTTGATGTGTGTGCACACGAGGTAGCTTTTATAAATATATTTTTACAAGAACCAGACAGAAATCCACAATATTAAGGATTACCATATCGAATAACTGTTTATAAAACTACATTTGCAAATTTGCATCTCGCATGTGTTAAGCCAGAGCTCTTTGCTTGCGGTCAATTGAATAAACGTAGACGCGAAAAGACAAGTGAAAAGACGAGCGCAATGAGTTTATTCGAAATCACTTTGGCCGCGCACACCGATTGTTCCCCAGCTGCGCATCAAGCACAACAGCCCCCCAAACGCGCCCTATATTCCATTCATTCTTCCTACCTTTCCATCCTTGCTTCCAACACCTGACAGCGCTTCTTTGTTTTTTAATCGTAACAGCTAAAAATTCACGCTCTTTACATTATTCAACTCATCTATTTTTTTTTTTATCCTAGCCTCGTTTCAAGATATTACAACGAAATCATCGGTGTGTCATATACCAAAAATTTTCAAGTATGAAAAAACATAAAAACTTTTACCTATACACTAATGATACTACTTTGTGCGGTATATGCAAGTCGAATGAGAGGGTGAGCTGCGGAATCAAGCTCAAAACAACCCTGAAGATGAAATGGTAACGGGACGAAAGTATGTCATCTTTACCATCAGCGGCTGCGCGCGCGCGCACTATCACAGCAGGCTACGCGGCCTTGACCTTTTAACCTGCACACCACAAATATGGAAAGCTTCTGGAAAGAGAGAGAGAGAGAGAGAGAGAGAGAGAGAGAGACAGAGAGAGAGAGACAGAGAAAGTCGAATATAGCGACCGAAGTAACAGTTATTAAATTACATAAGCATGTTCGTTATAAACAGTGACAAAAAATTCCGTTTATCAATTTTCATTCACATTTCTATTTCTTGTTTGAAACAAATTGGTCGCAGTGGCTTTGTTTGGTAAAATAAAGAAATTCTAATAATTGTTCCGTTAGTCGGGGTCACAGTACTACGTAGCTTTATTTTAATATTGCGCAATTATTTCTTATTTATTTGGAAGCATTCATGGTAGCGAATAAAAACTTTTAAAAAGAAACAGAGATATAATGGCAAAAGAGAGAAAGAAAGAGAGAGAACGAATAGTCGAGTAATGAGAATAGAAAAAAGAACAATGGGTATCGGATTAAGCAAAGAGACGAGGATAACGTTCGGACGGAGAAAGGGAGAGGGGGGGAGAGATTGTGGAATGGATCAAGAAGAGGAGAGAGGATGGAAAAGAGAAAAGCCAAGGAAGCAGGAAGAAGAGGTGAAAGCGTCAGATTATAAGATGTAATTAGATCAATTAATTATGAACGCGAGCACATGACTACTACTACTACTACTACTCTCTTTTTCTCTACTTGGCTCTAACTCATGAATGAGTCTCTTTTCTCGGTAGCGGAAACTCTAGGTACCTACAAATTTTACAACCGACAATAGCGTAATTTTAATGACAAAATCTGGTAAAAGCTTCCCAATGTATATACCTCAGCAGTAATTTTCTTGATGAAAATTTGGCAAACAAACTCTTTGTGCACTCGCTGCCTTCTTTATTCATCTCTCTCCATAGTATGGATGGATGGAGAAATGAAACGAATTTTTATTATTTTTAAAGGAATCGAGAGAAAACAACGCTTAATGAACTTGAAAAAAAAAAAAAAAAAAAAAAAAGAAAAAAAAAAAAAAAAAAAAAAAAAAAAAAAAAAATAGAAAAGTGAAAAAAAGCAAATTGAACAAATTACTTTAATAATCTCGAAACGGGCAAAGAAAGAGGTGCTATAACGATGACCAAAAAAAAAAAAAATCTACAACGCAGAGAAAGAGAGAGAAAGCTACCTAGGTAGAATAGAAAACCGGGTTCAAATGAAATTCAAGGCAACGACTCCCGCAGGATTACAACCCGAGCGCGTAAGTTGCCCGTTCATCCTCCTGTTAAAGCAATGGGGAGATAGAGATAGGGAGAGGAATTCTTCTCGCGACTTTCTACCGACCCACTTTACAGATAAAAATAGTCCATTCTTTCTCTTCGTTCGAGGTCGTGAAAGTGACAATTTCTAATAATTATCGATAGCGAGTATACAGAAAAAGACGCTGAAAATGAAGGCAATAAGAACACGCCGTGGAGACATTAGCAGGCTTCAAACGTTTGACCAAGGAAAGGCAATTATGTGTTGAAGGAAACGACGAAGGAGACAGGCTCAGCGCACTACTGCTGCTGCTACAATAATTGTTTTTACACGCTACGTTCCCAAGCGCACAGTATACGAGGGGAAGGGTACATGCGAAGAAAAAAATTTCGACTTTTGTTCAGACACAAAGCTCAAAGCTGAAACGTAGGGAAGATTTGAAGATGAGACACAAGAGAGGGACAAGTGTCTGCTGGCATATATTATAAGGAAATAATACAGGGATACGGCATCGAAAGCTCTTGAGAGCGCAATCGGAGCTGAGCTATAGGTGCATAGAGTGCAGCGTAAATAGCGCTCGAATGATTCAAATGAAGGTAGAAGGGATTGGGAAAGGAGGGGGGGGGGGGGGAGGGGGGGGGGGGGGGGGGGTAGAGTAGAAAAAAAAAAAGAAATGGCGAGAGTTTATAAAGTTAAGGTGTTTGGATGTAAGTACTCTCGTGGGTCATTAATGTTCAGTCGGAGCTCGGCTAACGAAGTCGAGAAGAGGGAAGGGTTAAATTCCACGGGATAACGGCGAGCACGGCACAGTAATTCTGGTCTTCGCGATCTCTCTTTTCATTTTCCCTTTCTTCCCTTATACTGGAACGCCATCTGCATTATGCATATATTTAAAGGAAAATAAATGGGGCTTATTCGAGGATGACTGTCGTGGTGTGGTTGCCTGAATCGTCTTCTTTCATTATTTTTTTTTCTTTCACTCCTTAGAACAGAAGCGACGATAGCTAACTCTTTCAGCTTGTCGTTTAGCTATATGTATATATATATATGGTCAGTGATTAAATAATGAAGGCCAGCGCTACAACCCTATGGCTAGTCAGAAGAAACGATTTATAAATCGTTTCTCGTTATTTTTGAAAGCTTTGTCGTTCTCTTACTCCTCTCTTTCTCTCTCCGTTCTCTCCCGAACAAATGAATTGAATTTCTCTTCAGAATTATTTTTTCTCTTTTAACAGAGCAATTAAAATAATAATAAACCGGGGATATACTTTTTTGAATCGTTAAAAGAAATTGCAATCGATATACCGAGTATAATGTATATAAATACTTTAGTGGTGTACCTAACGTTAGAAATATCTGTGGTCTATTAATTGCGTTAAAATAATTTTATTTTACATATTATCTTATTTAATGTTCTGTAAATCTTGTACTTTGAAAAATGTCAGCTATACTTAATTATATTATTATAAGGTAAAATAATATTCACTTTTAAATCTTATCCTATTACATAAAATTCCGCAATCAGTGTCACTCGACTTTTTCTTTTAATAATAAAAATAATAATTAAATAAATAAATAAATAATTTTCTACAATTTTTAAAAAGCCTAAAATAATATATCTCCAGTAGTCGATCGACAACTACCAGCTAGTTTATAATTCCAGAAAAGAAAGACCCACGCGTGAAAATGTCAATGTAGTTGGAGAAGCAAATAAGGGGAAACTTGAAACGAGCCTCTCAAAAATCTCCGGCCATAATTTAGTGTGTCCCTTAAATCAAGTCTCGGTGGCGGGCCATGCGCTCGGAAAGGGAGGGGGGGTGGGGAGGCTGCGAGCCATTATCATAAAGTTCCAGCAAGAAGAGAGGAAGGAGAGAGGATGTTCGCGTAAAACTTTTCTCCCTCCGCGAGATGCTCCTGAGAAATACTTCATTATCATCGAGTGGCCTCGCTCGCGCACACCACGTTCGGGGGATATATGAAGAGGGCGCGCGCTCGGAATACTCAATAGATCATCTGGCGTGCTGCTGCTGCTTTTGCTACTTTAGAGAAAGTGGTACGGGAAGAAAAAAAAAAAAATAAAAGAACTACGTGGCGTAACGCCGTCGCGTTGTATTGAATTTTGAGGCTGCTGGAAAGAGGAGGTTATTGGAATGAAGGATTCGTGAAGTGGAATGGGATTTATCCCTGGGATTATTTACTCTTCGCTGACTATGTACAAGTGCTTTTTTTTTAAAAAAAAAAGAAAGAGAATAACGCATGTTGCTTGTAAGAGAAGAATACATGTTGCTATACCGATTAAGAAACTATTGAATTGTTAGCCTACTTCGTTTGATATTTCAATAATAAGTTTTAAACACGCAAATTCTTTTTATTTATCTGTAATAACGACGAAATGCGTGTGAAAAGTTACAAATGCCAGTAGAACAAAAAAAAAAAAAAAGTTGAGCAAAAAAGTAAGCGACAAAGTTAAAAACCGCTTGTTGTTTTGCTGCGCGCTTTGTATTTTACTGCGTCTTTGAATTATTTAGTCGGCAAAAATAAAAAAAGAGAGATAGAGAGAGAAAACCGGTAGCGAGTCGCGCTACACCAAGCTTGGTGTGGACTGAATTATGATTCGTCGCTTGAGGAAAGCGAGCAGCAGCCCATGTGCGCTCTTGCTAGTGTCGCACAATTGTTTTTTCCTTTTCTCCATTTTCTCTTTTCTCTCTCTCGCTCTCTCTCTCTCTCTCTCTTTCTTTCTGTTTATCCTTTTCTCGTCCGGTCAAAGTTTGTTTTCTTAAAATATAGGGGTTGGTAGAAACGCTCTGGTTACAAGCAGCTTGCGCCGTTTTTTGCACTGCGTGATACACACGAGGACATATGAAATTTTAAATTAGTCTTGTTGACACACGCGTAAAATTATGACGACAATCAAAAGATAAACGCTATTGACAATGGTAGAATATTATGTAGGAAAAGGAGATTCGTTCTCAAACCGCACGGCCAGACTCCAAACCGACTAAGATGCCATACTACAATTCAAGAAGACGTTTTTAGAGAGAGAGAGAGAGAGAGAGAGAGAGAGAGACAGAGAGAAGTTGAAATTGATCGATATCTTAAGTCGAACATTAATAACGACAAATCGTTAATTATAAGTTTCAATGATTCTTAGAGTTACGAATATTTCGAGACAACTTTACAAGTATAAGTCACGATGACAGCCATAGTTTTGTATTTTCTCTTTTTAACGATCAAAATTTATTTGATATAGACGAGACGATGAAACGACACTACGAGACCGGTAAGATTGAAAGTCTTAAGTTTATCAAGAAAGTAGTAAGCAAGAGTTCGCTTGGCCAAGAGTTTCTCAACGGATAGTCAAAAGAGAGGGTAGCAAAAAAGTACCTCTTTCAAGTAAAAGTACCTCACTCGTGAACCCGAGCTGAAATTTTGAGCAACGAGTGCAGATAACAACGTAATAATCAATCCGCCTCAAAGTTTGGTATCAGAAATCTAACTTTTATTTCACGATCGAACCTGCTTAATTATATTTTTCGAGAGGCTTGACGCTTGACTCTTTGCTCGGCTTCCTCGAGCTTATATAGGTACTACTAAATTTACTACTATTTATTTGCACCGTGCATTAATATTTCGTTTGCGTTGTGCTTTGTGGTAAAGCGCATTAGGCAAATTGGCCGAGTTTTTTCAGCCTCGGGAGCACGGATGGGGGATGATGAGTGCGGTGAACGGTACAAAGTGGATTTTGAGCGACTTTCAGCGAAGGAGACGCGCCTTTCTTCATCCGCTACTCTATAGATACTTCTTAGTTCGTTATTTGGGAAGGCAGGTTTTGTCGCAGCACCTACTTTTATATAATAACATGTAAATTTCGTTTTGAAATGGAGCTTCGCGAGGTTGCCAGTAATTCTGGCTGTATACCTACATTTGTGAATATACGTATGTATGCATGTATGTATGTACAAGAAAATAGAGAATTGTTATTATGTATTGTATTCATTAAAAATGAAAAATTGTTTAGAGTAGAAGGGTCAAATTTTCAAAATTTTATCGTGGTATAATATATTTATGGAGGCGGATAAAGAAATAAGGGGGGGGAGAGCATAATTATTACTCACTGATTTTCCATTCTGCATCGGTTATCCCTCGTTTTACAGTTGGCCTTAAAGTTCGAATATAGTTTGACACAGGGCTCGTCGCGCTGACAGGTACTCAAAGCCTGGTTGCACGTTGGCAAGGGCTCCATCGAATAAGGATCCTTTTCTGTGAATGAAAATAACATTTTTGAAATTCACAACTTTTTACGCACTCGTTTTACTACGTCAAAAAATGTGCATTATTCCTACGATCCGCGCATAATTTCATGACGATTTTTAAAATCAAATCATGCGAAGAAAAAAAGTATAACCTCGCTCAATGCTCCTTTTATGGCCGAAAATCTAAATGCAAATCCGGCCTATCGCAAAAATTTTACACAGCCGCAACAAAACTCGGCCCATCCGGATAATATTCTCCCGTGCCGCATTTGGCAATGGTTCTCGTCGTCGCACACGCGCTTGCACTCATGTAGACATAGAGACTCGCATAAATTATTAATTACGCGGCGCTCGGGGACACCGCCGCCACTGGCGGGACGACGAGAGCCCCGCGCCGCCACTACCGCCAGCAGCCAGCTCGTTAACTCGCGAATAGAAACTATTAAATAACCGAAGGCAGTGGCCAACCACCGACCTGCGCGCCAGTTTTTCACTCGTCCTCCCGATAAAAAATCCAACCAGTCATTAAAACTGGGACTAGAGTCATTCCTCTGGGGAGCACAAGCGTACGTACTGCGAACGAATTTTTTTTTCTTCTTTTTTTTAGACCGCATTTTTACAAACTAAATTTTTTACAATACAGCAAATGAATGACTGACTTTTTTACTTGTGATATCGCGCGACGTCTGCGACCCGATCAACTCTTATCTACTTGTGCACCTGTAAGTCTTTGCCCCCATTTTTTTCATTTTTTTTTTTTTTTAACCAAGCATAAGTTAAGCATAATTAAATAATTTACAGTTTTTTTATAATAATTATATATTTTAGACCTACACCAACGGATCAATTTAGCAGTTGAAAAAAAATGAAAAATACCGAAAGCTCTCGGCGTTAATTTTCATGCTCTTGACTTGAAAAAAGGATATCTCAGATATCTCGAACAAGGAATAGTAAGCGACTAGGAAAAGATAGTAGTAGACGAAGAAAAGGGTTGGGCCGTAGGGGGTGAGGGGGGGGGGCTAGAGAATTCCCTCTCAAAAACATCGCAGTGGTAGGATGTAAATTGTCGACAGGGGGGCTGAAGAGAGATCCGAAAAAGCGCCATTACCAGATAGATTCGGCTGATCGAAATTTCATTGGCTGATCGAAGCGGAGGTGGAAAGAATGAGGGTTTAGAGTCCGGGGCGCAAAATATTCGGCGAAAGGAAGGCGAGCCACGGAGATGCAATAAAAAGGCAGCCAGCCCGCCGCCACCACCACCTCCTTCGGCACCTCGCACTTCTTTCGCACTGTTCTTTTTCCGCTAATACAGAAGCCGAGAGGAGGGAATCCGTATCCTACGAGGCGCCTCCGCCGCTGCCGCTGATGCACGATTTATCGTAGGGACGAGAGCCGCAGGGTTCATTCGAACGTGTGCAAGCGAATTCTTGGCTACAGCGAGCCGCGGATTTTACGTAGGTGAAAAAGCAGCACGTTATAAAGCAGCGCACCCCTTGATTCATGCTTTTTAATCAAGATTAATTTCGACGTATTGCTTAAACGCGCACGTCTTATTATTATTATTATTATTATTATTATTATTATTATTATTATTGTTATTATTATTGTTATTATTATTGTCAATTTCGTAAATTTTGACGAATCTATATTTTTATAAACGTTAAGAGACTCGGTATAGAGTAAACACAAAAGTAAAAAGCTTTTTTATCCAGATTGTCAATCTGCGTTTACCACTTACATCGTTTTCATTCGGATAAGTACGAAACAAGCTGGGTTTTCAAGCACAAAAAGATTTAAAAAAAAAAAAAAAAAGAAAAGTTTGTTTCATCGATAAAAAAGCAATTTCAGATTCACCGAATGATCACAGCCTATTTTCCAAGGAGCTGGTTACTTTCCCGGACGCACTTAGCGCGCAACCCACGGATGAGCAGACTTGAAAAAAAAAAAAAAA
>JAPYZE010002595.1:0-15661 GCA_030522805.1 Leptomastidea abnormis
TCTCTTTTTAGCGGCTGACTCGTGGTGATCGAGGCGAGTATTGTTTTTTGGGATAAATTAATCCGTTAAAATCGTTAATTTTACACTGCCAATCAACGTAATAATGATACACAATCCTACTTTAATCCTTGTGACACTTACTTTTTTGCATATTTTTTTGATAATTTCATAATTATAAGTAAAACATGACCAGTTGTTTAGTCGGTTTTCTTTCGTAGATTCTCCAAGCTGCATTCGCGAAAATTTTTATATTTTATTCTTTTTGTGATTTTTTGTTAATAAGCAAAAAAGTATTGTGTTTACTATTTTTTGTTTATTTACAATGATTTTTACGAGTGATTATTAATGCCGCGAATATAACCAATAAACGCATCACACAAGTGATCGAACACTCTTGTGAGGTTAAGCACTCCAATTGTTATTGTGATTTCTTTGCCTTGCAGATGACGAGTACCAAGCCCAAGGCCCCTGCCCCGGCAGCTGGTGCTCCCAAGGAAAAGAAGATTAAGAAGAAGGAAGGTAAGCCCAGAAACTACGACTTGGGCAATGGCGTCTACAGGTTCAGCCGCAGCCGGATGTTCCACAAGAAGGCGGTGTACAAGTTTCTTGGAAAGAAGACACCAAAGCAGGCAAGTTATACGTTTAATTTGTATTGTACTAAGTCATTCCTTAAGTTTTGTCTAATAAAAATGGTGTTCTACTGCAGGAAACTCCGAAGAAGCCTGTAAGCATTGAAAAGAAAGTTGGCGGTGAGAAGAATGGAGGCACTAGGATTGTTCTTCTCAAGAAAAGGAGGTCAAACTACCCTACTTCTGATACCGTCAAGCCTCATCCATCCAAAAAGTGTTTTAAAGATCATAAAAGACACTTGAAATCAAATTACAAGCCGGGAACCATTCTTATTTTGTTGGCTGGTAGACACAAGGGAAAGCGAGTTGTCTTCTTAAAACAACTAAGAAGTGGCCTTCTTCTTGTCACTGGTAAGTTAATAATTATAATTATTAGTTTAACGTTTCAAATCAAAAGCTACTTTTGTCACTGCTATGTAAATGTTTATTTTTTAAATTAAAGTATTTAGTTCTCTTTTAAAGTTTATCATAAACTTTGTAATTAGAATCAATTACTCTTTAGTAATGATAAATATATATATTTTTAAACTACATCTTATGAATTCATTAAATGCTTTGATCAGAGTATTTTTTTCTTTTTAAAAATCAAAAACTTACTTTATTAAACACGTTATAATTACATTTCATAAAAATTACATTAAATTTGATCTGTAATATGTCAGAACAAAGAATAAAATTTTTCATAAACATTTTTATTTGTATAACACACTAACATTAAATTTTTTTAATTTTTCTTTAAAAAATTGTAATAATTTCTGTATACAATACTTTTTATAAAAGCATTATGATTTAATATTTAAACAATTATTGCAAACTTTATTTTAATTAAAGCCATCAATTTTAATAATTTCTTATGTGTCAAATTACATCCAAAAATATTAATTTTTATATTCAAATTAAAACATTTTTCTTATTTTTAGGACCATTTATAGTCAATGCCTGCCCACTGAGGAGGGTCAATCAAATTTATACAATTGCAACATCTGCCAAGATTGACATTTCAAAATTCAAACTTCCGCAAGGCATCAATGATGAATACTTCAAGAGGCTGCGTGAAAAGAGGGCTAAGAAAGAAGAAGGAGATATTTTTGCCAAGAAGAAGGAAGAATACAAACCAAGTGATAAGAGAAAGGAAGATCAAAAGGTTGTTGACAAGCAAATCGTTGAATGTATTAAAAGTAACCCTGAAAAGAAATGGCTGTTTGCTTACCTTGGTTCCATGTTTGGTCTGCGCAGCAGTCAATACCCACACAGGATGAAATTTTAATTCTACTTATATCCACACTTTAATCATCTACGTAATACCATTCTACGTAAGAAATAAAAAAATTTTTGAACAAAAAGTTTACATTTTTTATTTAGTCTTTTTTTATCTTACTTAATTAATGCTGATCTAATCTAGTCGATTTCTTTGTTTAATAGCTTTTCGCAACCAAAATCCAAAGCCCTGATTAAATGCGCTTATCTAAAAGTTATAATACGTTAGGAAGATTGATACTTTTTGTTCTTTTTAATTTGAATTTTGATAAAAAAACTTGCACTTAATTTTAATACAACATATTAAAATGTTATACAAATAGAATCTTACTATAATATAAAGAAAAATATTAAGGTTCAAAAATTAATCAGACAAGAAAATTTCAGAAGTAGAATTTTTTAGAGCAAGATAGTTGCATTAAATTTGCAGTTGCCAAAACTAATTTCAGAACATTCAAATTCATATTTTTAAATTTTATAGTTACAGCTATTTTTTTAATATATAATGTCAATTTTTGTAAACTTAATAAAAAATTAGTTCTATTTTTTATATTGTCACATATTAGAATGAAAAAATGAATAGATATAAGTGGTACAATTAATATTATCCAAGATGTCCAAATACTTTATCCATTTTTTTTAATTTACACTATTATACACTTAATTATTAGCTTGCACTCTTTTGAGTGCTTAAAAATAAGAAAAAGAAAATTAGGTATATAATTCTTAAAAGATAAATAAAAATTATATTGATTTAAAAGAGTTATTTTTTTATCAATTGAATATTACTTGCACAGATGCAAAGGAATGGG
Organism: Leptomastidea abnormis; assembly: GCA_030522805.1. Taxonomy (NCBI): domain Eukaryota; kingdom Metazoa; phylum Arthropoda; class Insecta; order Hymenoptera; family Encyrtidae; genus Leptomastidea; species Leptomastidea abnormis. Next base: position 2,699 of record JAPYZE010002595.1, read on the forward strand.
TTCATGGAGTTAAAATTTAAATTTAAGGTACATTTAAAAAACCATAAAGATCATGCATTTTCTTAATTATAATTATTAGTTGCAACAAAATTTACTATCATGTAGTTGTCTTATTTACAGCAAACTTACTTTAGAACATATGTCTTTATAGTATCCATATGGATCCAAAATTATGCTCCATTATGTAAATTGTCCCAAATTATGGCATGAGCTCCCACTGAATATTACCAATATTTTTTATCTATCTACTTAAATTTTCAAATTCTATATTTTTCACTATTGATAAAATTATATTTATTTTTAGGAGACCCTCTAGAAATATATTATTTTATTATAGTTTTAAACACACATTTTTTACATTTTTTATTGATCTTTATTGACATATGTAAATAAATAAGTAAATTTAGTCCAATTAAGTTTAAATTATGATATTCATTTTGATGATTTGGCTCTCGTTGATCCTTTAATTGTCATTGTAGATTTATACTTATTACTCTGAGCAAGTTGATTTAAAAAATCAGCCTCTAGCCTAACATATGTTCCACCTAAATGATTAAAAAAAATTAATATTTTAATTTAAAGAGTAAGGTAATTGACAAGTAATATTACCAATAGGATGATTATTATTCCAAATACTGTGTTTTGCTAATAAATGATGCTTTGGACGTAAATTATATTCTAATATAGTTCTTTTCGTCAAAAGTGTAATCATTTGTGCTGCAGCTTTTTCTTCAAAATCTCTTTGATTATCCTGATTGTATCTTATGCTTAAGTTTGAACTCCATGAACCCATTCCTTCGCATCTGCACAAATAATATTCAATTATCAAAAAATAAAAGAAAGAAAACTTAATTTTGTAAATTAAGATTATTTTAATTTACCTTCTAAGAATTTTAGATTTAATTTTCTTTTTTTTATTTGTTAAGCACTCAACAGGCTCCCAATCGTGAGACTCTTCACTTTCAGTTTCTTCATCTAAACTGCTACAGCTACCAGTCTCTTCATCCCCTTCATCGCTACAAGACTCTAAGGACGCTGCAGATGATGTATCGGTCGTTTGCTGCGGTTGCTGCTTTGGTTTTTTAATTTTTTGTATTGAAGGCTGGCAAGGTTTACGTAAACCAGATCCTCCCCAAATTTTAGCTATAATATCAAAAAGCTTATTCACGTATGCTGATTTATTTTTTCTATTTTTTTTTTATCAAGTAATGTTCATTACCAAGCAGTCCTAACTTTGGTCTGGCTGGTACAATTTCAATACCCTCCCACCAAAATGTTTCTTTACAAGCCAATTTTCCAGGTGAAAGCGAAGGATCGCGAGCAACGAGTCTTGTAATTTTTTCAGGAAAGAAAAGCTGTTGAGTTTCGAGTGATATGCTTTCTCGAAAAGTCAGAAATAGATTGATAATATTTTCATCGGTCTCTGAAACAATATTAGGAACGTGTTCCTAAAGCAAAAAAGCATTAAAAATTAAAGAAATAATAGATTAAAATTTATATGCAAAAATAAATACACAAATCATACTCTAAATTTACAGCCATCTCTATTAGTAATAGCTTGAAATCTGTAAGCTCTTTGACTGCAACATGGATATCGACCGAGTGGAAAAGGCGTTATCCTTTGCTGTTCGTTTATAAAATATTGTGGATTCTCAGGATGATAGGAGCACCAGTCCATCTGATTGATCGGAAAGTAAATGCCACATTGCTTGCACAATAGAAAATGACAATCTCCCCAGAGTCTCCAATAAACTTTGCGCCAGGAGCGTAGCTGAGCTCGAAGACTTACTATGTAATCGTTCAAGTTCCAAGTAAGATCTCTAAATAGGAAAAAATCAAAACAAAAGAGTGATCATTAGTAAACTTTATTTAATTATCATTTATATTTAAATTTAATTATATATTTTACTCCCCCTCCTTATATCAATTGAAATCCCACACGTATACCTAGTATGCTTACTATGGAGATTTCCTTTGCAGTCGATTCTCATGTTGCTCGGAACACAAGGCACCAGATCCGAGTGAGCTTGAACTACGTTCTTCTCGCACTTGGCACATCTGAACAAAGTCGCGAGCGAACCAAAGTGTCCACGTTTATTATCGGGCTTTGGATTAGCCAAAGCCAGGATGAGCTTGCAGAATAATCGACTTTGTATCTTGTCCTTTTTATCTTTGATAGCCTCGACGTCGGAATTGGTAAAAAGATCAGCAAGTTTCGTAAGTAGACTATCGCTCAAGCAAGTGAGTATCGTCGTGGTCTTGAGGATTTCGGATAAATTCGTATGGCAGTAGGCAAGACAGTTCTGTAGAAGCGGCTCCATTTGTAGGAAGGAAGCGGATACCATGATCGGTATGACGTTACTCGCATCCAGTACTGGCCAATCCGATTTTTTGCTTATGTCCATTTTGACCCAGCGCATAAGCCAATCGAATATTACTATGTCGCAGTGCACGGATATGTCCATTTCCTCGAGTTTCTGGCCTGCTGTCACCTCGGCGAAGTAGCACATTTTTTGGACCAGTAACCGCTGCGGACAGCGAAAGTCTCGCTTTATGTTTTTGGCTTCGTCGCAGACGTGAATTTCCACTTCGACACTACATAATTTAAAAAAAAAAATTATTTAATTAAAATTAATATTTATTTAATCTAAAATTTTGTATTATAATCTACGACTTACTCTGAATACTTTTTCGGTTTAACACTTTTATCTTTTTCTTTGCTGCTTAAAGTGGAAGAATTGCGAATATCGCTAATGTTTATGGCAGAAGCGACTTTTCTCGGCTCGATAACTGCTGCAGTAGTAGCTTTTTTTATAATCGGTTGGGATAACACAGTTTTTGGTAGCATATAAGGAAGTATTGAGTCGAGTAGACCCTCGTGAAGTACATCGCTCAGGCATCTTTTCATAACTTTCGCTAACATCGGTTCTTTATTAATTTCTACTGATGATGCTTCTTCGGTTGGACTCTTTTCGATTTTATTATTATTTATATTGATGCTTTGATCATTTGCTACTATTTCCTTATTATCATTAGATTCTAATTTTGATTCGATTGAGCTTTGAGATTTATTTTTATTTTCTTCAACGGAATCTAGCTCTACGTTTAAGGGCACAGTAATTCGTTCCTGTATAATAAAACAAATAATTTTGATATTTAAAAAGATTAATTTTATATAAAAATATTTAAAAAAAACACACACACCTTTTGAGGTACTACAATTTGCAAAATTTTATCTTCCTTAACGACGACCTCCTTATTTTCGCTTGCAACTGCTGCTGGCTTGATTTTTTCTGGTTCCTTAAGCTCCAAAGAAGTTTTGGCTAAAGCAGTCCAGTCGATTTCGCTATTCGCAGCCAAAGTAGAGGCCAAATCTTCGAAGCTTGAATTAACTTGATAGGCAGTGCGCATAAAGTCGAAGAACGTTTTAACCGATAATTCCGGATACTTTTCATTCTCTTCTTCTTGTTGTTTTGATACCAAACCTAATAATTTTGATTATATTTATTAAATATATATTTTGATATTTCGCTATAGATAAAATTGTATTACCTTCTGTACGCAATGTATCGCATGCCTTGGGTATTTCATTGTAAAGTTTCGGTAAGTTTAATTGCTTAAATAAATTTGGATACATTTTTACAGTTTTTTTTTTATTTATTTATGAACAATTTTTTTTAATTGTTGGATATAGTTTTATTATCGATTGCGAAAACGTTTACGTGAAAAATTTTTAACTACACGCGTATTTAATAATAATAAACATAATAATGTGCACTTTTTTTTACAAAGGATTTATTTTTGTTTATTATGCTCCTGACACGTTTGTAACAGGTTAAAAATGCAATAACAATTGACGAACGATGTAACAATAGCTTTCTTTCGCTATTTTATAATCTTTATTTAAGATCAGATACTTTCTATGCTCTTTTCTGATCTCACACAGTCGGTTACTAAGGACGGAATTGATTAAACAATGTCTTTACACTTTTTCATTTAGTACATTTTTACTATAAAAATTTGAAATAAGCTACTTAATTATTTTTAAATTAATGGTGTATTTTAAATGTTGTGTATGTAAATTTTTTATTTTGCAAATATTTTTTTTTTTTAATAAGTTAATTAACATAATAGAATTTAGTATTATTTTTGATAATTATTGCTATACTTTCATTTTGTACAATTTTAACAATAATAATATCAAATGAGGAAAGGAGAACAAGATTATTAAAAAACACAATAGCATTAAAATGATAACATTGATTTTATTCCAAATTTTTTAAATTTGTTTTCCAGTTGAATACATTATTGATTCAATAAATATACCCATAAGTTAAAAAAAAAAACTTGGCAATAACAATCGTTTATTCACAACCTATTCACTATATTAATTCATATAAATTACAAATTTTTTTATAAATATTTTTAGTCAAATTGACAAAATCTTTTTTACATTGTTTTCATTTTTCTTTTTTTATAAAATCTTATATGTATTGTCATTGACTTCAGTATAAATTACATTTTGACATTAAACTTTTAGTAGCAGACAAAAAATTTGCAAATAAGTTGAAAATTTACAAAAAAGGTTCAATGTTGATTTCTAAAGATGTGCACGGAATGCTTAGACCAAATTTAGTAAGTACATCAGGATGAAGTGTTCCATTTTTACCAATCACCTTTCCATATGCTACGATTTCTCCACACCGATGAGGAAAAAATGTAGGATCTATGTAAAAAAAAATTTTTAAAATAGAAGCATTATAATTGGTATCTTTTATAAACATAGTGTAAAAATTAACCTTCTAAGGGCCTTAAATGGTAACCCTTATCATCTTTATTGCTATGCCATGGGACTTCAAGCACATGCATTATTCTATCAAGAACTCCATGAACAAATTCGAATCTGGCCATCTTGTTGTAATACACGACACACAACCGCCTTTCATTTCGAGCTCCAACTTCTGCACTTGGATCTTTTAATATGACATCTGAAATTTCAAATAGTTTCATTGGAAGTGGCATTTTTCTATTAGCCACTATAGTCTTTAGAAGACCTGGTAATAAAGTAGTCCTTCCCACCTAAAATATTTTAATTATAATTTGTTAGTGAATTTTTATAAGCATTATTGAATACTTTTTATACAACTTACTTGAAATTCTAGAGTTTTTGGATTAGAAATATGTACTGCAGGTAAGTTTTTGATATTATGACCAAGCCTGTCAGCAATATCTTCTCTGGAACACTAAAATAAATTAGAAAGAAGTAAATAAATAAAAATCTTAAAATTCTTAAAATGTATTCTTAAATATTTTTTAAAAAATACAAACCAGTGAAAAAGTTAAAGCTTCTGTAAACCCAGCGTTAGCCATTGCTTCTCGCAATTGATCCGTTAATTTGTTAAGAGGAAACTGTCAGTAAATAAAATCACAAAAAAATCAATACATTAAATGATGAATGAAATAAGAGCTAATTCAACAATAATTTAAATTGATCATTTACCTCTTTGCCAATACTAGGAGTTGTGGGCACAGTTTTTTTAATATTATTATAACCATAACCAATTGCAACATCTTCATAAATATCACATGCATGAATAACATCATGTCTTGTAGGTGGAATTTGAACTTGTAACTCGTCACTATTTATCACTTCAGTTTTGAGTGACATTTTTGTTAGCAATTTTGCTACATTTTCTGGCGACTGACTAAGTGATTTATATCAAATTAATATTATATAACAAAAGAAAAAATAAGAGATAAACGTCAGCTTACTTTATTCCAACATAATTAGATGCACGTTTACTACTAATTTTTTCTGTTCTGTACTGCAAGTCTGGACTATAAAAAGAGGTGAGTGGGTAGACTACTTCAACTAATTCTACTTCATACTTTGAAGAACAATACTCGCTGAAGGCACAGACTAATGTATCAACAGCTATTTTTGCCTAAAAGTTTTAATTTCAATATAAGTAATTAATTTTGCCATGCACTATAAAAAACATATTATTTACCTTTGTTAAATCTGTGGCAGTGCACTCAATAAAAATATTTTTAGTACTGAGAGTAATCTTAGAATGATCACCATTTATAATAGGTGGCAATGATAAAATAACACCATTTTTATCATAAATTACTGGATAAACAGGGCTATCTTTGATTATAGGCAAATACTGTTTTAATTGTGCATGGTGCTGTAAAAAGAAAATTCATTAATTAATTTTACTATTTTTTAAAATAAAATTTAAAGCATAATAATATTCATACTGCATATAAGTCCATTATCTCTTCTCCAGTATATTCCTTGTCTTGATTTAAAGGTTTGAATTTAATATCTTTTGGAGGTTTAGCATCGTATGTAAAAGGCCCTTCAATTGTATCAAGATCATGAGTTCCTATTGACACTAAAGAACGTTTTCTGCCAATGTTTTGGTGCAATTTATCTTGAAGATCAATAAAACTATCGTAAGCACTTTGAGTTATTGTAACATTTCTCAATACAGCAGCTACTAGATGACCTCTTACTTGAAGGCACTACGTAAATAAAAAGACAATATTAAATTTTGTAAAATTATAATAAAATCACTTTTAATTATCATATAGATTTTTCTTTACCGCTTTTTTCATTTCAATCCTTTGTAAACTTTTGGGTTTAACAGATTTGTAAATTGGTATTGGAATTCTGAGATTAAAATTTAATAAATTTTAGTAGTAAACAAAATATACATTTTTTTTTTTTTAAATCGACTTTTAAAAACTTACTTTTCTAAAAATACCAACAGACCCGTTACTAGGCCTTCAAGACATAATAAATCATAACGATTAGCAGGGATGTCTATTTTGTAAAGTATTTCATCTGAAGCTCCATGAGTCTGGTCGATTCCTTGCTCTTTAGCTATCATTTGTTGTTCACTTGTCTATAAAAAAAAATTAATTAATAATTAAATTTAAACTATTATTCACATATAAAAATAAAAATACAAAATGAAATTGAGGTGAATAAAGATAAAGTAAATAAATTAAAATTTAAATTTTTATGTGTTTACATCAGTGTAAAAATAAAAAATAGGAAAATTAAAAAAAAAAGTATAACTCACCACCTCATCCAATTCCAGTCCGAATTCGAAGCATAATTTTTGAAATTCATCATCAGCTATAAATTTAAAAGACTATTTAAATAATCGTTCAAGCTGGTGCAATACTGAAAGTTAGTTGCACATGGGTGTAACAATGAAAAAAAATTAAAAATACAATGTACTTACTATACGTTTTTCCGAGGGCGTTGAAAAGCAAGTCTCGTTTAACACTAACCGTCGGCATTTTTCAGTAAAAAGCTGAATTATGAAAAAATTTACTTGATTTGATAATGAGCGTCCATACGCTTTTTACAGGTTAAGCTGGAATACGTATTTATGCCATGTGAGCAGAATACAATATTTGCTATATAGATCATCCGTTATCTGACCGTAAAAATTGAGTTTATTGTAAGTGACCGTAATCTGACATCATAGATGGACGCACTGCAAAAAAAAAATAGAGCACCCGCCGCGCTTAGTTTGAATTTATATTATTATTTTTTTTTAATTCATCTTGAAATGAACATCAACTTTTTTTCAAATATCAAATTATTAGATGTTTGTCTGTTATCAAATGAGTTTGGCGACTAATAAAATATATATTTGATTTATCGACGAGAAATTTTTATACGCTAAAGAAATAAAATTTACTTTAATATTAACAATGTTCGTTTGATAAAAAGAGATATTTATTGATATTTACAGAAACAATGAAGTTTCAATCTAAGTTAATTTATGTTTAACTCCCTTATCTTTGTAAGCTGGAAATAAAAAGTAATTTTTTTTTCTATACATACTTTTTTATTTGTAGCCATCAAGGACAATTACAAAATAACGTAATGTAAATAGAGCAAAAGTCGATTGTAACAATTATAATATGTGAAAATTCCAGTTGAAATATTTTGCTCTTAGTTGAAAGTAAATTAAAGTAGTATTTAATTTTGATTGCATAAATTGAAAGATATACCTATTCGTTGCTACCTGCATCTACTGAAAAATCTTACCTGGCATCTTATGTTTACTTTTTTTTGCTTAAAACAACTTAAAATTAAGTTAGAAAATATTTGAAAAAATTTTCTTACTTCTTAAATTTTAAAAAATGTTCAGCAAATTGTTTCTAACTTATTTTTAAGCTGTTATAAGCAAAAAAAAAAATAAAATGAGATTTTGGCATGAGACGTCAAGTGAGATTTTTCAGTAGGGTATACACACATTTAATTTTCAATGGCGAGTTGTTGCAATAAGATAATGATATTTTTTACTTATTACAGATGAAGGTGTTTAAAGTAATGCAACAAATAATTAAATATATATAAAATATATATACGTGTATATATACATTTAAACATAATACATTTGAAAGAATATTAAACAATTATTTAAAGTATTAAATACATTCGTTAATATATATATGTATTTAGTTTTTCAGAAAATTGAGAAAATACAGTTTCTATTTTAAGGTAATTTAAACATTCTTATAGATTCTTATAAGAAATTATTACACTGACAAAAAATTATTTTATGTTAAGTTTCTTAAACATAGTCTCAATACATTAATAATATTCAAGTAATGGTCCAAAAATTAATTTTTCATTTCCAGACCGTACTAAATTCATTAGACTGTCATTGTTCAAGTATTTCAAAATTGATTCTATGCAAAGTTCGGGAATGGCTTGACCGACGAGATTTCGAAATGCATCCGTAGCAGGTTGGAGCAATCGAATTCTTGATCGAGCTTTTCGAAACTGGAGCCTTATCAAATTATGTAATTTCGGAAATTCTTTGTTTAAATTATCAGAATCACAAATACTACAGATTGCCCGGCGTTGAAGAACCGACATTTTTTTGTAATCTACTTCAAATTGTTCGGTAAAAAAATATTCTACAGAGAAAGATAAATTGCACTTTTTTAGTTTTTTATCCAACTTTGGCATTTCTAATAATGTCTCACGTGATGATTCTCTTCTTATAAAATAATCATCCAAACATTCTTCGTTATATTCATCAACATATAATCCAACTTTCTTCAAAATTGTTACATGACACAATAAATTAAATACCAAATCTGAATCATCATCAGACTCCATACTATAATCACTGCTAGAATCTGATGCATTGCGCTTTTGCGAAGCATAAAAAAGTGGCGTTCTTCCCTCATCATCCATAATATTAATGTCAGCTCCTAGTGCTAGTAGTAGACTTGCAGTTGTATCACAGCCAAAAATAGCAGCTTTGTGCAAGGGTGTTTGTCCTTAAAAAATTTTTTAACAAATATAAAGACAGTTAATTGTATTCAAATTTTAAAAAGAATTAAAATTAAATATGATAAGTTATATAATAGTTGTAATTTTAATAATTTATATTATACATTCTATATTTTACTCAAGGTTTCTGAAATAAGCTTACCATTGTTACTTTTATGATTGATATCACATCCACTCTGGACAAGTGTATTAAGATTTTCAAAAAAATAAGGTGCATTAGTGGTCTCATGTAAATCTATGAAATGCATAATATTCCGGCCGTGTTTATCAACGTCTGTTATGTTAGAAATGTTCTTGATTAATTGACACCAGGTTGAAATAGAAAGATGAGGTATGACTTTTGAAAATTTAGCGAATTCAATTTTATCAGCAGTAATGCATGCTAAGTCCATATGAGCGCCTTTTTTTAAAAGTAAATTGATCTTGCGCTCATTGGCATCAAATGACTCAAAATCACCTTCTTCAATTACATCTGAAATATTATTTAATGCTTTGATGAGAACTGGTTTTCCAGTTATATCTGTGCTTTGAATGTCCACCACAGGAGATCTGTACCAGAAAAATTAAAATTAATGTTAGAAAATTATTTGATATTAACTTAAATTACGTTTTGCTTTTTTTAATTTTTACAAGTATAAGAAAAATAATGAAATTATAGTCAATAAATCTAAAGCTATCTCAATAACTACCTTAATAATGCCTCAATTCGATCTTGATTGACGTTATGTGTCACTGCCAAATAAAATGGAGTCAGCCCGTTAGCCGCCTTGATATTAGGATTAGCGCCGTGACTCAATAACAATTCAATGATTTCCTTTGTACTATATTGAACTGCAAAGTGAAGTGGAGTATATCCAGCATCACAATCGGCAAAATAATTTACAAATGTATTAACATTAACTCTTGATTTTAAAAACTTTTTTACTAAAAGCAAATTGCTTGTCTGACAACTCAAATGAAAATGAGATAAACCATCATTGTTAGCTGGATTCTCAGAGGAAACTTTTTCATTTGATGACAGTAATACTAAAATTAAATGATAATTGTATTATTTGTAGAAACATTAAATGTTTTTGAAATATCTGCAAATAATATTTACCTGTCTTTAACTCTGTATCTTTGCTTAAGTGTACAGGAGTCAAGTTGTTTGCATTTTTTAAATTGGGATTAGCTCCATGTGCAAGTAAAAGTTCAGCAATTTTAATTCTTGAGGTACGAGATCGGAATTCTTTTCTTCGAGAATTTATATGTAGAGCCGTGTCACCTGGCCATAAATCGGAATCAAAGGCGATCTGCTGATTGACGTTTGCTCCAGACTTCAATTCATTTCTTACTATAAGTAATTTACCCAAAGCGCAAGCAACTTGCAGTCGCGTTAATCCCAGCTCTTCGTATCGCTTTTCTTTTAATAATTTATCGATTACTTTTACATAAACTTTATGAGATTCATAATGATCAGTAATAACGTTATCTAATATTGCAAGACTCATTTTTTTTGTCATCAGAACTTTCATTCCACGTTTTAATCTCACACTCATCATTATTTTACATAGATTGTCGTCTGAATTATCATGGCATGAAATATCTTCATCAAAAGAAAAATTAATAAGGAAACGACTTTCGGATGTATCAAGATTAATCTCAGAAGACGGGATTTTGTCTCTTAAATTGACATTTATCCAACTAACTGCAATGTCAAAAGGTGTTGTTCCAGACTTGTATAAATATGGCTCATAAAAATTGCACTGAATGTCTTTTTGTGCAGGTAAATTTGGATTTGATCCATTACTCAAGAGAAATTTTACTGCTTCTAAATCTCGCGCTGCACAAGCTATATGAAAATGAGATATGAAATCTCGATCAATTGGATTTGCGGCAATCTTTTCATGAAGATTCAAAATACTTTGAACAATTTGTTTTTTTTCCAAGTAAAAAGCAAGATGCAGTGGGCTCCTGCCATCTGCATTTATCATTGTGAAATCAATGTTGCAGGATAAAAGAGTATCTACACATAAACCAAACGTTATTGCCAAGTGAAGTAGATTGTACCCCGGCCAGATTAATGAATCAAAAGGAATAACAGTATTTACATTCTTAATTTTGGCCTTCATAAACTGTTCAAATTTATTGACATTTTTTAAGAGACGCAATACATCTAATAAATATGTACCATCTGTAAATTTAATCCGGGACAAACAATGTCGTTTTTCTGTTGACAAAATCTGGATGATTTCATCAAGACTGTATTGCTTTAAGCATAAATCTAAAGGCGATATGCCATTTGCATCTTTTGCTAAAAGATTAGCTCCTTTTTCTAATAAACGTATAACTGTAGGTAAATTAAATTGCGAAGCCAAGTGAAGAGGTGTAAGGCCAGGCCATACAGGTGAGTCAAATTTGATGGGAAAATCAACATCTATATCTTGACTTAAAAGTCTTTTAAAAAGACTGCCATAATTCATAGTGCAGTTGATATGTAAATTGGTCAGACCCACTTCATCTGGTAAGAAAGTTAAAGGAAATATCTTTAAGAAAAATTTACAATCAAAGTTGGGTTCTTTGCATTTTTTAATAAGCAAATGCAATGGAGTAATTCCGTTAACATCTTTGCTGTTTAAATCTGCACTATTAGCTAGAAGTAATTCTATGACTTGAAACTGTCCATTTTGAGCTGCGAAATGTAGAGGTGTAAAGCCAGGATATTTAGGTGAATTTTCATTTACACGCTCATCAACAGAACAACCATTTTCTAAATAAACGTCAACAGCGCTTACTTGCTGAGTTGAACAAGCTGCATGGAAATGAGATATTCCATTTTTATCTTTTATGTTTGCAAAATTTTTTTTTTCAATATAAGTAATTAATAAGTCATCAATTTGCAAACCATTGAGAAAAGATAACAAAAGTGGACTATAGCCATTATCATTTTGTATGCTGAAATCTGCATTGTGCTTGACAAATAAATCTAAATAATTTTTACAAATTTTACAAGGACAATTAGAATTGCCAAATTCTGCCCAAAAATGTAATGCTGTATTGCCTGAATATTGTGGTACATTGTAATCTTTGCCAATCTCAAATGACAACTTGTGATTAATACTAAAATTATTTTCCAGAATTTCTTCAAATTTGCTATAGATAACAATTGATGGTGATGGAGAATTTTTAAAAAGTTGATAAATTTGTATTAACTTTATAGAATTTTCATCCATTGTTTGAGTAGAATTTTCTCCTTTTAGAAGAGGCAAATTCTTTTATTTCATTTAACACCAAATTAGAATAATGTAATCTATCTGAAACAATATAAATTTATTGGTATTTGTTTTGGTCATGTTTTTGTTTTGAGATATATGATTGAATTTAAAATATATAAAAATATAATAAGATAAACTACATTATGCACAAATATAAAATACTGATTTTCTTTGTAACTTAGAATTATTCAACAACAATTGTTATATTGATGCTAAAATAAACAATACTATTTATCAATTTATATAAATTTTTAATATTACAATAAATTAAAAAATCGGCATGTATTTTATTGGTTTAAAAAATTTATCAGATTTTAAATTATTTCTAATTTGTTGCAATTTGCATGTTGCAATTGATATTAGATAATATAT
>JAPYZE010002596.1:0-16089 GCA_030522805.1 Leptomastidea abnormis
TATATAAACAAACCCATAGTAGGGTAAGAGGGGAGGAATATTCAATCAGTCAAATTCACACACACACACACACACACACACATACACACACACACACACACATATATATATATAAAGGCGCTAATGAGAACCTGCGATCTATAATACATTATATAAAACTTTGCACCCTTAAAATCAAGGGGTGAGGGGGTAGAAGAGAAGAGTAGTAGTTACCCCACCATACATTCTAATTTCTTTAGGGGGGGGTGGCAGGGTGCAAATCTCATCTCTTTCGACCCCCGGGCACTCATTTCGTCGTTGTTGCACGTATGTCGACGCACACACACACACACACGCACACATATACGAGAAAGATTTCTCTGATGGAATAAAGAGCGCTATATAACCATCCCTTCCTTCTTTCTTCCCCTTTAACAACCCTGCTTTTTTTTCTTTCTTTCTTACTTTTTCTCCCCCTTTCTCCCATAATACATAATACACAACCCGATGTGTGTCTCTCATCCCAGCAAATGACACCATACGCGCATGTAGGTTCATAGGTATAAGTATATAGGGACAAAGGAACCTGGTTCGGCTCTGCTCTTTCTTGCCTATACGCACAAGCTTTAGCTCTACACCACCATCACTATACCACCCGACTCTCACGCTTCTGTTCTCTTTCTCTCTCTTTATCCAACTCGCCCTTTCTCTTTCTAACTCCACGTGCGCGCGTTAAGCAGGCAAAGCTTTTCGGAGCTCTCTATTTGGCCTTGAACACGCGCTCGCCACGTACGTATATAGCTTACTTACACTGCAGGCAAAAAATTCTCGTTTTCGTTCCCCATTATCATCATCATCATCATCATCATACACCAGTAACACCAAATTCTATACTGCAATGCAAGTTGATCTTTTACTCAGCTCTTTCGCGCTATATACATACTACTATATACTGGTGTGTACTACACGTAAGCTGTAACTACTAAAGAGAGAAACAAGCTCTCTCTCTCTCTGCGACTACATTTTCTTTGTCGTTCTTTTTCAACGAGACCCATGCCGATCGCGCGGACTGGAAAAACGTGGGATTATAACGTTCTCTCTTTTTTCTCTTTCTTTCTCTCTCTCATCCTGCATAGTATATATACGAATTCTCGATCCGTAATGCATCTCGCGATCCCCCCCCCCCCCCTCCCTCCTAATTCACTTCTCACCAACTGCGCTTTCGCGGGTTTCTTTGTTATAGGACAATGCAGGGCGAGAATATCTCTCGCGTTCGTGCCTATACCTATATTCGTCTATATCTTTTTTTCTTCTTCTTTTTTCTCTCTGTCCTTTATCCCCTCTGTAAAATCGTGTATATGTGTGAATCGATATATAAATGCTTGGATGCGACCTGAACGTAACATACGAAGAAGAGAAACTCTGAGAGAAGAGCAAGCTTCCTCCTCTATATATACCTATACTTCTCTCTGTCTCTCGTTTGTGCGCGAGTCCCATTGGGATTACGTAAGGGCGCGGTAATAGTGTAATCGTGATTGAATAAAATTGCTCTTGGTATAGAGTATAATACATATATCTATGGGATTCCCCTTTGTGGGTCTCTCTTTCTTTTTTTCTGGGTCGGCTGTAAAAGAGACTTGAATCTGTTACCGATTTCTGGGTTACTTGATTGTAGTGTAAGTATGAGATTTGAATGTGTGGGAGGGTATTTTGATTTTGCGCGCGGAAATTTATTGGCTGGAATAATTGCGATTTTTAATTGAATTTTTTTTTTTGAGGGATGATGGTGGAGAGACTATAAAAAATTAAAAAATTTTGATGGTATCTTTATAAATGTATGGAATTGAAATAATTTTTTAAATTTAATTATCATACAATAATTTAATAACATTATACAATTAATATTATCTTAAAAATACTATACAATAATTAAAATTAAAATTTTTAACGATATAAAATTATCATCAATACAACTATAAAATTTCCAAATTAAACGCTTTAAATTTTTTTATAAAAATGGTTAAGATATATTCAATCCTGATACGATTACGCTTTATGAATACATAATCAAAAATCCAATATTATGATAGAAAGCAATTTTCATAATTTTAAAAACATGTTCAAAACAGTATTTTTTAATTTTTTTTATCTCGTAACAAAATATTCAAAAAATTATTAACGCAAAAAACCACAACAAAAAATGGTAACAACAGAAAGTAAGACAAAAACGGTCTCAAGAACATCTTTTTTTTTTTTATTTTATTCTTCTCATTCTTTCTTTTTTAACGTTCCTATACTTATACATAAAAAAAGGAAAAACAAGTTTTCAGAAAACGAAACATTGGTTTCATTCTTAAAGTGAGAGCCCTTTTACAAAGAGACGCATCGCGCGGACGTAGGGCATTGGATTTCGAACAAAGTCCTCAGCCGCAGGGTGGATAAGAGACTGAAAGAAAGAAATCGGGGTAGAGTATATAGGTACGAGAGAAAGGATGATGGTTGCGGACGAAAGAAAGGGAAAGAAAAAGGAGCACCGAAGAAAAATAAACGAGAAAGAGAGTGATT
Organism: Leptomastidea abnormis; assembly: GCA_030522805.1. Lineage (NCBI taxonomy): Eukaryota > Metazoa > Arthropoda > Insecta > Hymenoptera > Encyrtidae > Leptomastidea > Leptomastidea abnormis. The sequence goes on from JAPYZE010002596.1 coordinate 2,545, forward strand.
CTTTTCGAGCTGTGTGTTATACTGCTGTTACTGCTGCCACCGGTCGTTCTTTCTTTTTCTGTGCTATATAGGTATTATACAAAGAAAGCGAGATCGCTACTACTCTTTTTTTTCCCTTTCTTTCTTTCTCGTTCTACATATACATATTCACATATACATAAAAAATACAGAAGCACGAGCGTGGTGTATATAAGAGACCCAGAGCAGAGAAGACGCGTCCGTTCCCACGAGTAAATGTCGGAAATCTCGTTCGCGCTAACACTGCACACACACACTATACCTATTACACGTTTCGGACAACTACAGGTTTTTTTTTCTTTTTTGCATTAACGTATACCTAGGTATGTGTATTTGAAAGAGATCGTCAGGAGACATCGTCAGATGAGAAAAATCTGCATAACAAAACGATACGCAAAATAAAAGAGAGGGAACGTCTTGCTTAGATTTAAACAGAAAAAAAAAGAAGGGATGATTCTCGTTTAAGCAGCTGTATACTTTACTACGGATAACTATATCAACCCCTTTTTTTTGTTATACTTGTCGTCATATAGTCAACCCTTCTCTTCCCTAATTGAATGTTAATTTTATTTCTTTTTTTTGTGCAAATTTATATGGTTTCGCACTACGTTGACAATGTTTTTTATATAAGTATTTCTATCTTTTTTTTTTGCATTTGATTTGAATGAAATTTGATGAGTTATATGTGTACTATATAAAATTTTTGAATGTTATATTTAACCCTTCTGTGCTTGAATAAATTTGTTGTACAAAAAGGTTAAAATAATTCTTAGCCTATATATATGTGCCTTTCATAACAAAAAAAAAATAAAATTTAAATAAAATTAGAATAAAAATCAGATTATGTGATATAAAGTTTGTATATAAAGAAATTTTAGACGCTTGAGAAACTTTGTTATCGTATAACTTTAGATTAGTTTTTTAATTTAAAAACAAGTATTCGAATACAAATATATAAAAATAAATTTTTTAATGTTAGCAAGTTTCTATAACACAAAGACATGTCAGACATATATTCAAAGTCATCCGTATACTTTAAGCAATAAAATTATAATAGTTCAATAAAAATTAAGTAATTTAAATATCTATAATCATAAAAGCTAGATACAATTATTTTTCTTTCTAAACACGCTCTGAATAACTCTCAAGCATCAATCGTAAAAGCTTCAACGATATTTATACATATAAAATTTATACTCGCGAGTTCGAGCCATGACAAAAGTATTATATTATATAAACTCTCCGTGACCGTCTCAACTTGAATCAGCTTACGGTCAGCCAAAGAACATCCTTATTGGCACGTGGTCTTAAATACACACACGCTCACGAAGAAAGAAGCTTATTCGATACATAAAACTTTATAAACACATAGAAAGATAAAAAAAAATTAAAGTTGTTTCGTAGCTTATGATGTGGTTTGGATCTGAAATACCGAGTTACCTGGGCAGGCCGGGACGAGTGCAATTTGATATCTGAAACACACAAATAATGCCTTCGTCCTTGCCTGTTCAAGTACCCGTTTTCTCCACGTCTCCTTATCATCTTCAAAAAGTCCTTCTTCTTCTTGTAATTCCTTGAGTTGAATTCATGTTGGGATCGGTGCATTACGATAGGCCGGGACAAGTGCAATATTCGTTTACAATCACATAATATAACATTGCCACCGATCTCGGCCTATCTTTCGTGCAACAAGCGAAACATACACACCTATTTAATATATATACCTATATAATATCATCAGAGCTTTTCTTCGCAAGCTCTGTCTCAATTTTTTTCGTCTTTTCACTCTATAAGCTACCACTCCTTCTTCTTCTTCTTTTTTACTGCTTATACTTCTGTCTGCTTGCCGAACAATTTGTCTATTTTTTTTTATTTTACATTACCACTGTATCTATATTATATGTTTCTCGTCCTCGCTGTCCTGAAGAAGAAAAGAGAGTACCAGGCAGTTGCAAGAGAATGAGCAACATGTGTCTCTCTTGCACTTAATATTCTTCTTTTCTCTCTTTCTCACCTTTTATGTTCTCACCAAGAAGTAGCCTTTTGCAAGTCTTCTTTTTTGCTTCTATACTTTTGTGCAGCTTTACTGAATGAGAAAAAAAGAGAGAAAGAGAGTGAGGAACCACCAGCAGCTTATGCCTCACCAGGTCTTACTGCCATCTCGGGGCAGCTGATCATTTGTATATTGTAAATGCTCCTTTTGTCCTGATTTTGTTTTTTATTTTATTGCCTCTCCACCTTCTCCTTTTTCTTCTTCTTCGTCTGGTTGAACATAAACTCCATATCTGAATCAATAAAACATAATTATTATTATTATCATCATTATTAGTGTATGCATATGCACATAGAAGTGCATAATACTTGTGGGATATACTTGTTGAAATGAAAAGAAAGTAGCTATAGAAGAGAAAGAAAGAGAATTGTGGGTGAGAAATTTTTTAGTAAATAAGAGCATCATGTATGACGGGGAACCCCCCTGGTCTGTCGTTCTCGCGGAGAATGACATATTGGGTAGTTTCCAGCGTTCATGCCCACGTGCCTTCTGTCGGTCGCGTTCTCTTTTCTTTTATACTCTTATTATACTTTCTTTTCTTTCTTTTTGCTCTTGTTTGTACTCACATACTCCTTTTGGCCAATTTGTTTAAAGTGTAAAAAAGAAGAGAAAGAGAAATATAGAGTAGACGCAATGTCAACTACATTAAAAAGAAGAACACATGAGAGAGATGCAATGATGCAAGCTCACATATAAAAGAGTGCGGGAAAAGCAGACGGCAATATTACATGCAAAAGAGAAAGAAGAGAGAGAGAAAGAGGAGTAATACGGATGGCGACGAGGAAGAACGAAAGGACGGATGGATGAACGGACGGACAGAAGAATAAGAGCACGAAGAGGAAGAAGAGCGAGGTATAGTGGAAGAGGTGGAGGAGGAGGAGGAGGTTGAATTGAGAGATAAATGGATAACTTTATTTAACATCCCGAGAGAGAAAAAGAGAGAGAGAGAAGCAGCTGTGCGCCGTAAGGCCCCTCTCTGATCTCTCTCTTTCTATCTCTCTTTATATACTATACTCTACTATACTTTATTTCTCTTTATCGTTGGTTTGCCTTCGATGCTGCTGTTATATTATATCCCGGAGTTACGCGAGAAGGGCTGTTTTGTGCGAACAGCCGGTAAACGACAACGACGACGGACTCTTTACCCGCACGCGTTTCCGGAGTACAAACGCAGCCGATGATCTGTTGTGTATATGGTATAGAGAGAGGTATATTGGATGGAAAAAAGTAATGAAAAAATATTACGGGAAAAAAAATGTGTGATTCGACTTTTCATGAGATTGTTAGTTTAGTTTAGTTTTTTTTTCTGAAATCGATGTTACGTATTGATGGGAATGTGCGTGTATTTATGTATACCCTGTATATATAAGTTATAAACGAATTTTCGATGACATAAGGCGTTGTGTTTTTATTACGCTTTGGTAGTTCTTTTTTTTTTTTTATAGTCAAGGAAAAAGCAATAAATTACTCTGTACATACATATACATACACACATACATACATATATACGTACATAAATTCACTTGTAAGTTATATTAGAATGAGCTAATAAAGCAAAAATTAGTGGTTCTTTTTTATATAGACATACAGTATACAGTACACGTGCAGGATCTTTTATACTATATACATATATAAGAAACGTTTATACGCGCGCAAAAGCTGAGCAAACAAAGGACGAGAGCAGCGATGAAAACGACGATTTTTTTTTCTTTCTTTCTTTCTTTTTTTTTTTTTTTTTTTTTTTGGGGCGAAAAACAGAAGAAGCCGAACAAACTCTCACTGCTCTTTCTCTCACGAAACCTATCACAGGAGAAAGAAATTTTTTTTTTTTTTCTTGAAAGAGAGAGAAATAGCAAGCAAGCACGTGGAAGAGAACCAAACAGACTAGCTAAGAAAGAAAGAAAGAAAGAAAACGAAGTTTTTTAGAGGGAAAAGAGAACATAACATGAAAAAGACGACGTATAGAGAGAGAGAGAGAGAGAGAGAGAAGAGAGACCAGACCGCAATAAGGCCCACGAGTATTATAGAGAAATAGAACCTATGCGAGCGCGCGTGGCCTTGAACAAGCCGCCACCACCTCCTCCTTCACCTCTTCTACAACAACCACACACCGCCGCCCAATATTCTTTCTCTCCTTGGCATATAGACCAAGTTCTACTCTTTCTCTCTGTATAGCCTATATATGTGCGCTCGTCGTTTTTTCCTACTTCCTCCTCCTCCGCCTCCTTTCTATCGCCCCCCTTTTATTTCGGCGCGTCTTCGCTCCGGAGAACCCGAATCACAAATCACGCGGCACGCGGGTAGGATATAGTATATATAGGCGTTTTATAACATCTATAAGAAGAAGATGAGTATTATGTGAGAGAAAGAAAGATAAAATATACATATAGAAAGAGAGTAGTAGGAGAGATCGACTATAGTTTTTTTATGTACATGAGGAGAGTACTCTGTTATTTGGAGGAGGAGGACTCCACACGTGTTTGCAGCCGGAATCTAGCTTATATGTATTATGATATAAAAGAAAAACCACCCGATAATATTAAAACTACGAGTTTTTCTTTTTTTTCATCTTTAACATCAGACCATACGATTCGCATACCGTTCCCTTATGCTTTCTCGACCCTATCCTATTTAATTTTTTTTTTTAGTAATTTTTTTTTTTTTTTTTGAAAGAGAAAGAGGATGGATATATATTATATGAGAGCTACAAGCGTGAAATTTTTCTTGGAATTACGGATGATAATAATAATGTAAAGTGGAGCCAATTAACAAAATTCCTTTTTTTTTTTTTAAATATATACATAGATATATAAGGCTTATTAGCAAAAAGGGGTTTTTCAACGATCTAAGATATTTTTTTATTTTTATTTTTTGAGTTTATAATTTTTCGAAACGATTTTTAGATACTACTAAATGTGTAAGTATGCTTATTCAGAGCATTTATAATTTGTGCTTCAAGAGCAGCTTACATATAGACATATATTTACATTGTGTGTTTCAATGTCGTTCGATAGGTAGGATAGGTATGTATAAAAGATTGTTTAGAAAATCTCACAATAGAATGTGTCACATTCAAACAACATTGGAATGCACGAAAGAAAGAAAAAAAAAAGAAAAAGAGAGCTTTTAACAATGAAATTTACATTTAATTAATTAACGTACGATAATTTATGTGTATATGTAGAACATTAAAAATGAACAAAAGACACATAAACACGTGTTTTTTAAAACAAAGAAAAAAAAACAATAAGATCGGTATATAGGTAAATGTGAAATCGTTAAATAAAACCGATTTTCTTAATTCACAATGTTGCTGTAATATTACTCAAATTAAAATTATGCTTACTCGAAAGTAAAACTCGGTGAAAGAAAGATGACGATACAAAATATTCGTCTGATGGCTATATATCTATATATAAAATACACACATGGATTACGCGGTACGTAATCATCATACATACCATAAAGAGCCCCGGAGAAAGAGAGAGAGATCGATTTCACATGGCGAGAGAGCAGGCGCAAACGAAACACACACGTATATATTAACAGCGTCTACTTATATTATATCCATATAGCTTTTAGAGTATGTATCCAGCACAAAGAAAAAATTCATCTAAAAGATCTTCAAAAAAAATTTCACTCACGCACAAATTAACATCGAATAATCGGTAAAAAAAAAGAAGAAGAAAATATCCATATCATGGATTTAAACATCACTTTACTAATTTCAATATAAACGTAAAAAAAAAAATCACAATATTTAAACACACAAAATTAAAAAATGAAAGAAAAGAAAAAACTAAAAACGCACGATGACAGTAAATAAACCACACAAAGTAACATACAATATATGTATCACCTCTTACATATATAATACGTGCGTACGGTTAGAGCAGCGGACGACAACTACGTTCAAAAGCCGGCAGCAGTCTCCCTTTATCCCCGGCTTATAGCATAGTATATTACTCACGCAGCGCACACCCGAAGAACCACACCAAGCCTATACTTCTCCTCTCCTCTCCCCCCACCCAGTCTATATATTATTATACAGGCAGCACACAAGGCACAACACTACACTACACTAGCATCACGATGAAGTTCTTCTTTCTCGCGCGCTTTTCTCTCCCTTATACCCCCCCCCCACCCCCTCTTTATTTCGTTTACTACCATGCCACCCCTCCACCAATATCATCTGTAATATTCTGTACCCGCAACCCCTTTTTTTTTCTTCTCTGTTTCTGGTCGACATATCGACTCTGAATAAAAGTTTATATTATATGTTCTTATGGCTTTTTCTGTACTTTATACATACGTAGATTATTTTTCTTTTGCATTAACAGAAGCGAAAATAGGGGCAGGATAGATTCGTTAAATATACTACGTCGTATAATCGTAATCGTTTTATTAGAGTTGAAATTTTTGGGTTATGGGGGTGGTGAGTGTGTGTATATAATGTGTATCGTATAGTATACGCGTTGCGCGCCTTTTTTTTTACAGACTTCTTTTGTTTTGTTTTGTTATGCTTTGGTGACATGAGTGTTTATATACCATATAAGTATATTATCGGAATTTCTTTGTTAGAAATTTTTGAGTGTTTATGTACCTAATACATTGATATTATCTACAGTCGAATTTTCTTTTCTTTCTTTCCTATATATCTGGTTTAACTGTTGAAATGATGAAACAATTGTTTGGAACAGTAGGTGTCATTTACAGGATGTACCTTAATTATTTGTTTGATTTTTGCTTGATTTGATAAGAAATTATTTATAAATATTTAAAGAAATTTATTATGTCATGCATGAGCTTTATGAAATGATTTTAAAATAATTTAAATATTTGAATATTTTGGTATAGTGTGGTAAATGTACACTTATATGAAACAAATATAAACAAAGATTTAAACTGTGAACATCATTTTTCAAGAAAAAAAAATTACTTTGACCTTCACACGAAAGTAGGTATTTAAAATATTTTGTGTATTGACCTACAACTAATTTAAAAAGAGAAAGCTCATAGTATTTACAATTTTAAATGTCATTATTTCTCTACTTATATTTTAAATTTTAAAAATCAAACAAAATTAAAAATTTAGCTGCAAGTACATAATATACAATTACAAAGCTTTTGAAAGGGCGTATATTAGTCACAGGAACAGAATTTATGTAGTACGTGTAATTGCCAGCAAACATATAACATTAAACGAGTACAATCCAGAAACGAAATAAAAAAAATAAAAAGGAGCAAAATTGACATACCACCACGAGTATAAAAAAAATAAATAAAAGCTAAAGAAAAAAAGCTCAAAAGAGCCGTCTTTTTCTGCCGCTCGATTTCGGTGCTTCAAGATAAAGAGAGGGATGAGTTTTGAAAGAGAGAAAAAAAAGAAGAGTCACTTTTGGGTTTACTCTATACATGCATGCGTGTAGTATAAATGTATGGGATGTGTACAATGTAACTGCAGTATTTTAGCACATTCCAAGCTCGTTACGCATTTTGCGCATATAAGCGAAAGAAAGAAAAAAAAAAAGAAAGAGAAAGAAAAATGTATACATGATCTCTTTGTCGGCGCATGTGTCTTTTTTGCTCTTTCTTTTTCTCATTGCGTAATTAACGATTATATACATATAAAACACACACACACACAAACATAAATGTACATATTATATATACATTTATATATGTAGTAAAATTTCAAGCTTCAGAAAGCTTCTTACGTTTTGACGTACGTAATATAAATATATATGACAATTTTCTTTTATATATTTCACGTATGGCTTAGTTTCTCATTTTTGTTTTATCATACCAAAGCCAAGCTTTGTTGATACATTACAAACTAGATAAATCCAAATAAAAAAAAAATAAATAAAAGAACAAAATTTTAACTATAATTAAAAAAAAAAAAAGTAAATTGTAGCCAATAAAAGATAAATTACTTAAATTTGTTATTAGCTTTATAAATATTCAAATACTTACTTGTCAATTCAAACTGTCAAAGTACAATATCCTTACAATCCAAAACAAAAAAAACTGGAGTCCGATACAAAACTCACTTTATCATAACAAAGCCAAAAAATGCCAATAAAAGTGTCTTTAAGAACAAGACCGTTTTATATATAAATTAATCCACCGCACGGATAAACCAAGTAAACACATAACGACAAAAAGCGCATCAGTCCACAAGATATATAACAACACGCATGTGCGTATAGGTACATACAATATACATAAAATCTATGTATGTATATGTATATATAATCCCATATCCTTTCTTTCTTTCTTTCTCTCTTTCACCATCATGAACCGGCAAGATGGAGTTTGAAGCAGCAGCAGCATCATTTCACGAGTATATAAAGGTAAGTATATTATGTATCTGCAGCAACTTTATGTATATATATAGGCCCTTCTCCTTTCTCCGTTATTGATGTCTTCTTATAATTTATATTTTGCTGACCTACATATATATTTATATATATAAAACACACTGAAGTTCTTCACTGTTAAATTAGATCCATATAAGATAACAAGTACATAGAGGTGTCTATATATATAATTTAAAAAATCACAAAAAAGCACTTCGATGATTTGATAATCCAAAAACTATAGTTATCTTTAATTTTACTCTTGACGAGTGTTATCCTTTGTGCTGTAGCTGCCGCACACAAAGAGAAAATAAGGATATATATTTATATACACGTGGATATTATATTATATCGCGCACTTTTATAAGAAAACAAAAACTTGCGCTAATTATAATTGGCGAGAACGATTTTATAAAATTTTTCATTGTTATCAAGAATACCAAAATATTCATATCTATATTTAAAAGTATAAATTCAACAAAAAAACTGCACAGTAAAGAAAAAAAAAATATAATATATAAAGAAGATGCATGTTAGTCTTACGACTCGCAAAGCCGGACTGCCAAGCTTGGGCCAGGTGTCCGGTCTCTTTATGCGCTTCTCTCTCTCTCTCTCTCTCTCTTTCTTTCGCGGGGCCTTCTCTTCTCCTTTTCTTTTCTCTCTTTCTCTCTCTCTCTCTCTCTCTTTCTTTCTTACACGTATATAAAAGCCTCAACGAATGGCCATATAGCACACGAGCTGCTAAGAAGAGAGGCCCTGCGCTGCATCTGTATATACCACAGCAACAGCAGCTAAGGTATACTATATACCTATACCACTGTTGCTGTAAGATAGCTGTTGCTGCTGCTGCGCTTGGCTTCGAAAACCGGGCGCGCGTGAAACGCGGGTAAAGAGTAGGGGGAAGCTTTTATTCTTCGCTTGTAGAAGAAAAAATATATATATATAAGGGACCAGAGAAAGCCTCATCCCTTCTTTTTCTCTCGATCTCGCTTTTGCTCTTTCTTTCCTTTCTATCCTTCTCTCTCTCTTTTTTTTCCTCCCCCTTATAAGCTTTGTATAGTTACGAATCATCTTCCCCTTCTTCTTCTTTGAATCCTTATATATACTTACCCGCCCTTATTTTGCTTGATGCTAAGGGATGTTTTGTGTATGTATGTGTATATGTGCTTAAGAAAAGTACACGTGGCACACGAGCTTTAAAATCTATGCCGAACTGTTGCTCGTTTTTATATATAGGTATTTAGAAAGCTGTATATGATGTATCTTTGTTTTTTAACTAGCGAATGATAATTTTTTGTAGAATAATAATTGATATGCAAGATTAATGAAGAACATTTTGTGACCAAGTGATAATAAATTTGTGCTTTGAGCTTTGTTCTCCGAATTTAAATGCTCCGTTTGGCATATATTATTCCAAAGTTTGCGATAGTAAGTGTTTTCATCGAGCTTGATTTGATTTAAGTAAAAAAAAGAAAATAAATTTTGTATTCATGAGTTTTAATTTATAGTCTAACCGATATTGATTTATAACGCGATGTAAGTATATAACGTCACGCGCGCGAGTTTAATTAAGATACACCATTAAAAAAAAAAGAAAGAAAGAGTAAAATTAAATTGACAGTTTTTTTTTTTTAATTTACGGTCCAATTAACGTAAATTTTGAATATATAGGTAGTTAATCGTTCGTATGAAAGGAATTTTAACAAGCACATTCCATTAAAAAATATGCAAAATTATCAAAACAGCACTATTATACCTAATATCGTCAAATATACCTATAATAAAAATAATCGTCATACAAGCATATCATACAAGTATAGCATACACACACTCACATAAAGTACACATAATCCACTTAAAATAATCATTCCACGCAAAATATAATCCTCAAAATCCTCGTAACGACAACATAGTATCTATCATACACAATAATAAATGCAAAAAAATTTCTTCTCAAAGGATATACCCATATAGGAGCGGTAATGCAACATTGTATTATTTACCAACGACCTGCCCCTTATACTACTCTTATATACCTTACCCCTCCTTTTAAAAAACCGTGCGAATCCATCCTATCTCTCTTTCGTCTCTCTTAAATTAAAATATACATAATACCAATAAAAGAAAAGCGACAAATCACGTTCTACTTTTATTATTATTACTACTACTCCAACTTTCTTTTCTTTCATCTTAGCAACACACATATACATATAACATACACATACAAGAAAAAGAGATTATGCTGGTCTTTCCAGATCCCAACCAACCAACCCTTAGTATATAAATCCACTACTCTCTTTTCTCTCTCTCCCTCTCATTCCACATAATAGTTACCAGCTACCACCGTACGTAATACATATACGCGTTCCTTTGTGTAACATATATAACACAAGGGTAAAAAGCCCGCCAAAATTTTGGTATCAGCTGTCCCAAGCTGCTGCTGCTGAGAGCTCTCTTTTTTTTTTCTTTCTTCTTCCTCTTCTTCTTTTTTTTTATTTCTTCTTCCTCGGTTCGATGCGTCGAGCGCGTGTGTACACGCGCGTGAGGTGAGGAGCCAGTGTGTGATATATCCTCCGGGTGGTTGGTGCGGCCGGGTGGTTGCTGTGCCAAATGTGCTTTCTTTTTCTTTCTTTTCTTCCAGTCAGAGAATCCCAGCTACAAATGCACATTAGATATATGTATATAAGAATAAGAGGGATGGTACGAAAAAAAAAAGCGGAAGGAGGACTGACACTATATACTGTATTATAGGCTGGATATATCGCTATTGTAATTAACGCGTATAAGAAAGAGATAGGGTGGGTATATAAAGAAGAGGGCCTTATGGGCTATACCAACGATGTTGCTACCAGCTATAAAGGTATATAGCTACTTTTTGCAGGAACGGTTGAAACTTCGCGCTTAGCAACCCGATAAAGAAAAGAAGAAGAAGAAGAGGAGCCTTAAATTTTTCCTTGCACACGTGCGGTTGGTGTGGCAGATAAAATAGAATTGAAGAAGAAGCCGGTTCTTTGATGATTCCTTTCTCTGTACTTTTGCGTGTATAGCTATATATAAGCGAGGGTTTGTACCTTATAGATATGACACAACGCTAGCAGGTTCTCTATGTAAAGGCACGCCTTGTATGACCTACTAGATTTTCTTTTTTTTTTTAAATTTGCATACACATTTTTTCATATTTTATCATTTTTATACATAATAAAGATTAAAAAATTATAAGATTACGTTCGAGCTTAACTCAAATGTTGCAACTTTTATTATCGATTTCGACATATGTGTACATCTCTAAATTGACTCAATTTATTTTTCTTTGACTCTGCAAGTTCAAACTTGTATATAAGTAGAGAATCCAACCCCTCCAATATATTATAAGTATCATCCCCTAATATGTGTATGAGTCACAAAATGCTCGCATTCCAATTTTTCATGGTCATACATATTATCAGCCTCGTGACGAGTAAAATCGTATACAGGTATATTTTGTATTATACAAGTTGCTATCGGCACTTTTTTTACACACATACACAGAATCACACAAAACGTTTGTGCTTTGACCAGTTAGTTTCTGCTCTTGTTGTATTTCTATATAATATTGAAAGATTTATAATCCATACAAAATATCGCACAGGGATAAGATTGCATTGTCGAGCGATTGCTTTTCACGCCTGTGTGACAAAAAAAAAAAAAAAAAAAAAACTAGAGTACAGAGAAAATCTAGGTGCAGCAATAGCAAGTTAACGTGTCAGGAACTTATAGTAGGTATACGTCAAATCTTATACAATTTTCTCTTACGCACATAATACGTATAGGTGTGTATCATCCCCCCCTTCTTTATCTTTACATATGTGTGTATGTGTGTGCGTGTGTGTGCGTGTGTTTCATTCCGTAACAAAGAAAATCGAATCCAGAAGGCCTACATGTGATCGCTCCAGTTTGATACAGAGGGGGGGTGGGTATATATAAGGGAGAACGCACGTATACAATACAAGGACGACAATGGAATAGAGCTTTATCCTTCCCCCCTCCCCCTCTCGTTCTTCTACCCTTATACCTATATAGTTTAGGATGGTATATAGGCGAAAACGAATCATCATTCGCTCCAGTGGCTCTTTCTTTATTCTCTTATAACAGCAGCCTCCCTCTCTCTCTCTTTTTCTTTCTCTTTCTCTCAGGTTTTTCATTTTTCTTTTCCTTTACTGTACTATAATCTACACTTGAATCTTTGATAGATTTATATACATATATATTTTCATGATTTTTCCTATATGAAGCAATATACTGTCTGTCTTTCTGTTGTTGTCGTTTAATGGCCAATTTTGCGTTGAAAGTAATTTCGATAATTTTTCTTGATCTCTAATTGACTTTTTTTTCCCCCTTATATACGTGATTTTGTTCAAATTTATTTTATAGGGGGTGAGTCTTAAATGATGAGGAATAATTTGATTTTTATAAATTAATTAGAAATTGTGCTTGCATGTATAGATATATAGGGAAGGGAATATGTCATAAAGATGGAATTAAAATAGTATTGAGCTTGCAGAGACAAAAGCAAAGTGATGATTCATCAGCGATTAATACGTGAAACAAGGGGGTTTTCACTCGTGAAATCGATTTTCATTTTAACGTGTAAAATCAGTGAAATCGATTTGAAATCGGTGATTACTGAGCCATTTAAAATGCATTGATTTCAAAGTGAAAACCCCCTTGACGTGAAAGCTTTATTTGATTATTCTATGCAGATAAAAAAAGATTATTAAATAACAATAATTTTTAAAACGACCTATCTTAAATTAAAACACAATTAAAAAAAAAAAAAATTTAAATGCCACATTTTGATCTCAAGGACTTTACAACTCACAACAGAACATATACTACAAAAATTTCAAAGCTCTTCCCTATACATAATATACCCAAAGAAAAATTAGACATACTAAAGTATCACCGTACGTGTTGTGTATCTGTATATCAAGTGAGATCAAGAGAGAGAGAGAAAAAAAAAGAAAAAGGAGTCGAAGAAAGTCGACAGAAGGCACACGAATAGAGAAAAAGAGAACTACTATATAGGGAGAAATAGTGAGTTCCTTAGGCTACTTTGAAAATATATACATATAT
>JAPYZE010002597.1:0-15659 GCA_030522805.1 Leptomastidea abnormis
AGTACCATCTACGATTTCACCTGATATTCCATCAAGCAATAAATTATCAAATGTCACTGGAAACTCGGATTTACCGAAAGAAATGACCATATCAGATAACGAAACTGAAAATACGACTGTAAATGATATCGATCAGTCAACAAGTACATCTTCTGCAGTTTTTAATTCTAGTGCTATAATTGCTACTAACACTACAAACCAAACAATTGATCCTCGATTAAACTTTGAACTACCAAAAATGTCATCTCAAACCTCAAGCACTCCATTAACAACTAGTTCGACATTTGTTCCAAAGGCAGAAAACGTGGAAACTACAACAAATTCCGTTCCAACCGTAACATCGGAGTTTACAACGACTCAAACAGTTATTGAAACTACTTTGCCTGTTGAAGTTATTACCCTTGAAGACAACGACGAAGATGATAAGTTTGAAAGCATAACAAAAGTTTCTACGAGCACTGATTCAACTTTAGATAACAGTCCAAAAGAAAGTACCCCGTACATGAATAAAATGACGAATGCTATAGTTTCTACGATCCCACCTGAAATTACAACAGTAATAGATACACCAAATAGTAATGAAGTAAATAACCGTTTCAAAGTTTCTAATCATTCAACAGGTACTCAAGACATGACTGAAAAGATTCCCAATTCTAACGATTTTATTCATGGAACCTCTATGCTTCCAAAAACTGATACAACAATGTCATCTATTACGAAGAATACTTTGTTACCAAAAGAACTAACTTTATCAGATAATGATATTGAAATTACGACTGTAAACAATTTTGAACAAGTAATCAGTACACTTCCTCCTACGATTAAAAATGATAATTCTACTAATACAACAAACAAATCAACTGAACAATATTTGAACTCGCAACAACATACCTTATCTGAAACTACTTTGCCTACTGAAGTTGTAAGCTCTTCAGATAATAATATAGATGATGTATTTAAAAATCCAACAGAGCAACCACATAACACTGATTCTACTCCAGTAGACAATACTAGAAAAAGTATGGAGTATGTCACCAAATTACCAAACTACACATTGATTCCATATACCTCTTCACCCGATACTTTAGTAACGACAGTATCGCCTCCTGAAGAGGTTCATTCATCAGATAATAATGTTGAAGATACATCTGGTAAGGACGTAGAAATATCAGAAAGAATGTCTCCTGCTCTAGTCACAAATGATACTATTTCAACTAGTATGAAAAATATAATTAATAATAATCAATCCACTTACGCCACTACTAAAGAAGCTACAAAACTTTCTGTAACGACAAACAACTTTATTACAATAAGTCCATCTTTTGAAAAAACAACAAATTCTATTCTTACAGAAAAGCCAGAAATTTTAAAAGTAAAATCAGATAGCTTAACTACTCTGCCTATTTTAGTTCAGAACTCGCATACTGCAAATCTCGATTATACGAAAATGTATACCACTACTGAAAGATTAATAACTACTCAGCCACCATTATTTGAGAATGAACAAGTAAAATGTTAGTATACATTGTTGTTTACTTTTTTTTAATTTAATTTTATTAATTGTCATTTTATTAATAAATTTACTAATAAAAAATATTTTATTTTTAGGTCGAACTGTTCGTGGCACTAGAGTATGCAGCAGAAAAGGTCTTATACCATTTAGGAAAACTAAATATGAATATTAATAATTTTAATGACTAAATGCTCAAACAGAAAATTAATTCCTACTGTATAGTTTTGCATAATGTTATTTTTATACAGTTGTTAAATATTATGACTCGATTACTTCAATAAATTGATGATGTTTCACATTTTTGATAATTGTAAAGAATGAGTTTGAATTTTATTTATTTCTTTGGTCCTATATTATAGATACAGATTTTCTTTGAGACATGATGACGGAGTAACTGTTTTGGAGTGTTTTCTATTACTAAAAATTAGAGAAAACGCATTTCTGATCATATTACTTTTTCAAAGTGTATAGGTTTCTACAAAATACACTATAAAAATTTAGTCCAAATCCAAAATTTATAACATCAGTTCTAATATGCAAAAGTCTGAACCATGCAATATCTATTTTTCACGAGAATCATCTCTATATGAATATATAAATATATAAAATATATAACGATCAATTATCACGTAAAAAAGAGTTGATGTATTTGAAAAGAAGGTAAGAGAAGTAGAAGAAGAAGGAGGGAGAGGGAGGGTATTCTGAGACCTCCGTGACCTTAAAGTAGGCGCGGCCCTGACTATAGGGAGTATGCGCAAGAGCATTGAGGGTGGCGTTTCTCTGCTTTCGCATTCTCTTTCTGTACTACTAGTTAGCCAGCGTAGCAGAGCCACAACGTACGTTGAAACGATCAACGGCCACATTCTTTACTGATCAGTCGGGTGTGCGCGCTACTGTTTTTCTCCATCTGTTATATTTTTCCGTCACTGAAAAATTGCACCTTTTAATTAGAAAATTAATACATTCAAATAATAAATTCTAGAAATTTTTACTCATCTGCAGTGTAGTAAAGTATATTGATATATCTCTTTAAAACAAAAATAATCAGTGTTTAAAAATATTTATACATTCTATGTAAGGGTATAATTTATGCTTGTATCAAATTCTGACATATAAAGAAAAATTAAAAGACAAAAAGTTGTAACAGGATCCGTCGATAAAGAATCAGCGACCACCTGTAGTTGCTACCGGCTTTTAACGCAGCTTCAACTGAGACTACTACCTACTTGAACACTTTTACTGATATTAAAAACT
The DNA here is from genome assembly GCA_030522805.1 of Leptomastidea abnormis. Classification (NCBI taxonomy): domain Eukaryota; kingdom Metazoa; phylum Arthropoda; class Insecta; order Hymenoptera; family Encyrtidae; genus Leptomastidea; species Leptomastidea abnormis. The sequence goes on from JAPYZE010002597.1 coordinate 2,768, forward strand.
ATTCAAAGGACAAATATTATTTTGTTAATTTGTTAAAAGAGCAGCCATTACTACAAAAATGAAGACTTCATCTTTCTCCCTTCGAGTTATGCGTCGGGTAAATAATTGTTATAATATAGATATATATTAATAATTATCGATTTCTTTTTATTAAGTTCTGGTTTAATTTATTTCTGAAATAAAATTAATTCTTTTTTAATGACGTAAGATGAATAAAATTATAAAAGCAATAATATTGATCGTATGAAAATAATAAAAAAAGTATAAAATCTGCTGTAAAATATGTTCATAATATACTCTATGTTGCATCGAAGACCACTCTAACATAGAGAGATCTTGTGATTTAGAAAATTACTAAATTATAATTTGTCTGTAAATTTTATAATTCTCATACTATGTATATACTATCACGACTGCTTCTGCTGCTGCTGTACGCTTGCCTTCCTACGACGTCGAAGCTCTTTGCATCTTCGAGTCAAGTAATGCAAGTAAACTCACGCGAGACTCTGCTCTGACGCAAAAGCAAAAATATACAATTTCATTTATCTCTATTATGGGTTTGACTTCTTGTCTGATTCTGAGTTACAAATTGTTAAATATTTTAACTTTAAAAAAATTTTTTATTACGTCTACTATCAGGGTAATCAACTTGAAGTTTTATTATTATTTTATACTTTGATTACCTTACTTCTATAATAAAATTATTTTTATCTAAACATTGCATAAAAAGTATTCAATAAAAAAATAAAATAAAATTTTGAAAGCTTGTACATAAGTTTCATTATATTGAGCTTGATACTCATGTTATAATTTTAAAAAATAAATAAATACTAAAAAATGAATTGCATTAAAGAAAAATTCATCGTGAAGACAGCAAACTAAGTGATCCAGCAAGCACAATAGATCAATTTATTATATAGAGCACAAGCTCTATATTTATTTTGTTATCAGATTTTTTTCCAGCTTTGAATCTTATCAAAATAAAAAAAAAAGTAAGCACGTACAAGTAGTAAGCTTGCGAGGGATTTCACCTTTCAAAGAGGAAAAAATATAGAAAGAGTTTGTAGAGAACGGGTAGAAAGGTCTAATTAAGCTATCTCTGGTTGGACAGTAGCCTCATTTCTCGAGCTGCCATGATTTTGGTCTTTCTTTTAACGAAAGTTAAACTTGGTCGAAAGCACATAATTAAAAGACTAGTCTCTTAAAGACGAGTGAAGCGAAAAAAAAAGTCAAGAAAACGTTATCACAGCGGACTTATGTGTGCTCCATAAAATTTTTTCTCCACTAGTGAGCACAACTATATTTTTTGTGTTGACTATGGAACTTGGATGAAAAAGCTTTTATTTCTAAAAAATCTCGAGAGAGAGAGAGAGAGAGAGAGATGCGTCTGGCTTTAATATGTTAAAATTCTCTCACTACTGTTGGCTGTCATGATTTTTTTTTCATTTTTTTCTTTTTTATTTTTTAAATTTAAAACAACTATTAAAATAATTTTTTTTCAATTTTAAATTATGATTTTTTTTAATTTTGTATACAAAAGTAGATACATTAAAATTAATCGACAGTGTTTACTGAATTTTTATGTTTTTTACGTCTGACCTAGCTTGTACTTTTACTACTTACTTTCTGTGTAGACTGCATACACAACGTTGAAACGCAAAGTGTGAAGTAATATTTTAATAACATTATGTAAATAATGTTTCATTACAATACATTTAACTTTTATGAAACTCGACAATTATAAAATGAACAAATAAGAGAATGAGAAGTTTATTAACGTTGCTAACAAAGTGTAAGTTACGTTTTGGAGTTAAAACTTTTGAAATGACCAATGTATTCCAGAAACTGCTCTTTAACATCATTAACAAAAGCTATGTATCACGCAGATAATAATTTATAATACGTCATTTATTGTTACAGATTAAGCTACAAGTCCTTCATTTTTTTAATGGAGATCTTTCGATCGAGACCTTTTTTATCCAATAACTCTTGTCGATGTAGCTTGACAGTTTCTTCACACTTCGCAAGCTTATATGGTTTGACTTTTTTTTCTTCTTTTTTTAATATTAGACACTTGAAAAAGAGATACTGAAATTTTTTTAAAAAACTTAAATCATATTTGTTTTACTGTTAAAGAAATTGTATCTGAATATGATAATAAGAAACTTAATAAAAAATAATCGAATAATCCCATGTCAGATTAAAATATTCAGTATAAGTATCCAAAAAAGTCTAATACACAGTTAATTACTACTTAGCTAGAAAAACATTTTAATCCATACTAATTAAAGTTAAAAAAAACTACACACACGCTTGGGATGCTTAATGAGCTATAATAACTAAATATTTCGACCACATACATTTTTAATCTTTTTTTTTATTCTTCATTTATGCTGCAGCTAAGAACAAAGAAAATATAGAACTTAATTCGCAGGAAGATTAACGGATCAAGCGAGTGGCCGGAGATGAAAGAAATTCAATAATGGTTAAAAGCACTTGAGAAGTCTTTGTTGAGTTTTTATTATCTTGAAACTACAATCAGTTTTTATTTTGAATTCTCATTATTTTCAAACGAGTCTCATTTAAAAAGAGACATAATATACCGTCGACGTAATACAAGCTTTTTCTCTTTGAAATAATATTTTTAAAAAGATATTAAAAAATATTTCAAATTTAGTAGGATTATAAAAGTAAATCTAAATTAAAGAATATTAAAATGCTTGTAAATTTTTATTATTTGTTTATTTTTTTTTTAACTTTTTACTGTTATTTATTTAAAATAAAATAATTGATATCGATATACCCAACAATTTATCACAATTAACTGAAAAAATACAATTTGTTGGAAAGCGTAAGAGTTCTTGAATGTTGTAACACAATATGTAACCATTAATTTTCATTGGTTTAAAATTGAAAAAAGTCCGAGTAGATTTTCGTGATAATATCATTTATTATTAAATTTAAATAATCATGCAAACAAGTTAAAAAATTATATCTCGATATATTCTAAATTAAATTTACGATATACCCAAAGCCAATAAGAAACATCTTCAGTTGCTTGTAACATATGGTTGCTTTAACGGGTAACAAGTTGCTATACAGGCGAACATTCCTTAAGTTAAACTAACTGCTGGAAAGCACATTCGTTTATCGATAGATACACCTATCTTGTTAGTAGCAGACCAAGTTTCCTATACCTACCTGTTAAAGATAAAATAAATCTTTAGCAAATAAAAAAAAACAGATAAGCAAGCCTTGATCCCCAGGAATTCGATAAAAAAAAATAAAAAGAGTCCCATACTGTGACATATATATAATAAGAAGAAAAATAGTTTTACTACTACCAAGTTGTTAGCACACCTCGATTACACGCATCCCAGAATATCACTTCGACTCTGAGAGCAAAACCCAAGAGATCGCTAAGATGATGAGTTACAACGATTTTTCAAAAATCCGGATGTAGAGTTATATGACAGGAGATCGTTGGAAAATAAGCTACGTGGCAAGTCCAGCGTATATCGAAATAAGTCGGACACAGAAAAAAAGTCAGGGAGAGGAAAGCGAGTTGTAGAAAGCAGGTGTATCTATATATTTCTGTACACATGCTTGTATAGGCACACGCGCGCTTCTTCTTGGTTGCCCTTAGCAACCCATGTCAGTTCCGTATATGTATATAATGTCGAGCAAAAGGTTCACGGTATTTTCAGAAAAAAAGAGAGAGAAAATCGAGAGAAGACGACTTCGTCGAGGCGAGAGAACATCTTATTATCGAGCTTGGTCGAGAAAGAGAGTTTGCGCGCATATAATATGAACAGCGAAGCATACGGTATGTACCAAACTTGCGTTAGAGCTTCTTGGGAACTTGTTTTCACATGATGGTTATAGAGTCAACTTTTTTCGTTTCCACAACAAGAAAGATATAGGGAGATGGGGAAAAAAAAATAAGTTGGTGCTTTGTTCAAGGCTCCTCTTCTTTCTCTTTGTGCAAGAGTGTTAAAGCTCCGCGCTTGCGCGCAGCAACAGGGCTAAAAGTATAAGGGGGTTCTATTTTTTCTCTCTTTTTTCCCTTTTTTTACTTTTTGCTGGACCTTTTTTTGTGACCCTCAAGTTAAGATATCTTGAGTTTTCAATTATTTAAGCATCTCGTTGGTAAATATAAAAAAATTGTAAAATATGTCATATTTTTATTTGTATGTACCAGAATACAAACTTCAAATTTGATATTTTCAAAATTGCGTTGGCTTAAAAAATTGATGTTTTTTCCCTTTTCGCAAAATTTCAATTTTATAAAGTTCTATGCGTTTACGCACGTAATATCGTGGAGTTATATCAAGTTTCAATTTATTCAAGTATACAAAATATACATATGCTGCAACTGGGAAAATTTGCTTTATCAGAGCAACTATATAATAAGAGCACGTGTGTACGCAAGCGAGATTATGAACTAAAACTCGGTCAACATTAACCAAAAGCTTAAGCGCAGTTAGCAGTAAAAAGGGAGAGAGAAAAATATATTTTTGTATGAGCGTAGTGTGTAGAGGCAAGGTGAGTAGGTGTGTGTATAACTATTTGCTCAAATACGTGTAAATACGTGGCTTTATATATCCATATACATACGCTTGTAGAGAGATGAAAGTGCTTGCGCCCACGTATAAGCTTATATATATACGCGTCGATATTAATGCGCAGATAAGCCCATGGCTTGTTTCCGCACGTGCATTAATTATATTGCTTGATGCTACTATAATGTGCAATGGTATAACGAATGCACATGTATTCGCGGAATTTGAGATAAATAAATTATTTTACGATTTCATTGTTTCCCGAGTTTATATTGTTATTTTTAATTATAATAATTGAATGTGAAGCAAACAATTGCAAGTGATAAATTTCGTTACGTTTTCATTAGCTTAAGTTTTGCGATGAAAAATATTACTTATGTTGAGCTTGATAACTAATGTTTAATATTAACGCTAATATAAGTTTTTTTTTTAATTTTCTTAATTTTATATCCAACTTAAACGACAAACCAAAAAAAAAAATCGATAAAATTTATCGAAAAGAACGTCGTATAAAAAAAATATAAAAAAGCGTATCTAAAGAGAAGCTAAAAGTTGAAAGTGAGTGACAAATGACTCGCAGATACGGCTGTATGGCGTGATAAGTTCAAAAGAAGCTTGAAGAAGCTCCTGGCGGTATATAGTCAAAAAAAAAAGACGAGAAAAGTGCTTTTCAAAAAATTCGTCTTTTTTATCATGCAGTGAAGGTTTTCGATAAAGCGACCGAGTAAAAGAACATAATCGACAACAGGGGGAGTGAATTGAAGTACATCGGTCGATCAAAAGCTTTGAAGCTTGCTTGCGGTGTACGAGTGAATATTTTCTTTTGATGGTATTATAACTGCAATTGGCCTTAATTGCTTGAAATTGTAGTAATTTTTCAAATTATTTTAATTTCTAGTAATATTTGTTAAACTGAATTTATTATAGTAACAATAAAGTATTTTGTAATTTATACATAATATACATCACTAAATTTTTAAATTGAACAATATTTTATTTGAAATAATTATAGAATACAATTTTAATGATCACTTACTTTCAGAATTAAATTTAAGAATTTGATTGATTACTCTTTAGACATAAATAATGAAAGGACATCGCGTTTTTTTTATAGCCACCTTTACGCATAAGCATTTTCCATTTAATATGTAAAGGGGTAGACTATTTTTATCTCTAGAAAAACTTATCCATCCTGCTGATTATCACGCATTTTTCTTTTTTTCTCCACCGAGGTTCATTTTAATTTAAAGAAAAAAAAACTCAGTACGTACGTATACGTTCTACCATACGCTTCATGAATAATGCACTGAGGTACTTCGTTTTAGCTCGAGAAAAAAATCGGATTACATATAACACAGTGCATTGGTCAAAATGGAATTTTTTCCAAGTATATTTCGTTATCATGAAAATCGCGAGATATTTTCTAGTCGAAAAAAAGAGGTATTTGTAAGTTTGTTCGAAAATATATTCCAGTGATTCAAAGTAATTGTACGTTTTCAATATTTGGCATGTTTCAAACTAACAAACAACCTACGCTCTCGCAGCGTTTATTTGTTTTTTATTTATTTTTTTTCAATTCTCATAAAAACAAATATGAAAAAATACAATTTTTAGAGAATAGTTTCATTTTCGACGCTATGACGCAGCTGTAAAATGTTTTCTCATTCGCTCCCTTTTTCTCTCGCTTGATGTTTTCATCAAAGATACACTTTCACGTGTAAACTTTTAGTTTCACATATCTCACGATCTAAACATCATCCATACAGTTTCCCATACTTTTAGCCCTCGGGTTAGCAAATACACACCAGTTTGCATTTTCATCGATTGACAAGCTTAGCCCATCAGTCGAGAAGAGAATTGTATGTGAAAATTGTAATTTCAGCTACGAATAAATCTAGCTCTCATTCGTAGAATAGATATAAAATATATCACACACACACACACACGATAGATGTTTCTGATTTTTGTTCTTCCCTTCTTTTACCCAATGCTTAATTCGCGTGATAGAATCTGTCGCGTATATATATTTCCTACTGCAGCTGATTGCGGCGCTTGTTAACAAAATCGTATTTTCCATTTCGTATTAGCGTTCCTAGAAAATTATATTAATTTGCGATGAGAAATAAATGTGAATTGATGACTTCGTTATGTTCCTGAATATTTTAAATTTTAAATTATATTATTAATTTATATTTTAATTTATTAGCTGATGTACGTTTTTTTTTTTTTTTATTTTTTGATAAATTATAGTAAATTATATTGAGCTTTACAAATAATCATCTTTTTTTTTTAAATTTCAATAAAGTATAATACAATTTAGCTGCTTTTAACTCAGAATGAAGTTGTTGAAAAATAATAATATATTTTTCCAAAACTTTTATAAAATACAAGTAGATCACAGTAACTTTTATAAGTAAATATTTTTTTTTTTTTTGTAATCTTTTATTCATTATGATATAAAGCTTACAGGTATTATTTTCGTTTTGAATTTATTTTTATTTTAATCGGATGTCCAACCTCTTATAAAAAAAAATGACAATCCGCTTTTGTTCTATACTTATACCTAACAATCGAATTAAAGAAAAAAAAAATTTAACTAAAATATACATACACGTCTGGCTTATATTCTCAAGCTGATACTTTAGCTCAGCTTTAAAGAGATTTGCTGGATGTGCGCAACGCGTGGCTTCCTCTATTCAGTTCTCTCTCTTTCTCTCTCTCTCTCTCTCTCTCTCTCTCTCTCTCTCTCTCTCTCTCTCTCTCTCTGTGATCGATAACACCATTTCCGGCACTTCGTTTTCTCCCAACCCTTTACTCTGCGGTATAGTGGTAATACGGTTTTTCTCTGACTACATTTTAACGCAAAGAAAAAATCTGTTTCAATTTCACAAGCCTGTTGAAGCGGAGAAAATGAAAAAAAAAGGACAAGTGAACTAGTGCACTTTTTTTTCCGGACTTGGTTTAAAGTGCAGGGGGCGTTATTTGCCCTGCCAAGTGTAGGCTCGACGCCAAATGCATCGTCTTATAGGCTTTGCAACAGGTGGGCTACCTATATACCTCTGAACAGCTGCTACTGCTGCTGCTGCTGCTTTTGCATAATAGCACTTGGCTTTGTGTAGTTTTTGACTTTGCTCTTGAGATTTAAGCTGTTTAAAGATTGTAATTGCTGTTTTAACGTGTTTTAATGTTTTATAACAGATTAATAGAGTCATTATTTTGTAATATAGCTGTTTGAGCGTTGGAACTTTAATTAAAATTAAATGTTTTTTTTCACTTTTTACTCTGTTATATTTATATATTTGTTTAATTGCGCAGCAATCTAGAAATTTAAAAATTGTAGCTCTGATTTTACAAATGTAATAAGTTATTTTACGTCGTATAAATTTTCTTGAAATAGAGTAATTTTTAATATTTGTAATTGTACTTTAATTTTAAGACGATCTCTTTCACATTCTTGTGGATTTACTTTTAATGAAAATAGTTTAATTATTTAAAATCAAGTATTCTACAAAAAATAATAAATCGAACATGAACAATAATTTATTTTTTTAATAAGGAATTTATGCTAGATATTTGGTAAAAAAAACCATCAAAAAGAATGGCTAGAGTCTCAAGTCCTTCTTGGTCATTTACGACGCGTTAACATTTAAGCGAACGTCCAGTAGGAACCGTGCTAGTGTGTTTTCCAGCAGGGACTGGAATTAACGGCGGCGTTGGCAGCAACCTCAGGTAGTATAGTTCGTTACCATGACTACGACAAGTAATTACGCTTATTTGCTCCCTGTGTCCCTCTCGAAAGTTCGCTATACGTGGCGGAGTTTATACGGTGTAGGAAGAAGAAGAAGAAGAAGAAGCCAAGGACAGACGACTGTCGTGGTTGTACTTGTTAAAAAAAAAAAAATAGCTTTTTTTTAACTTTTTATTTTCTTCAATTTTTTAGAGTAAAGCTGACTTGCATTTTGAAAGTTATCAAGTTGGCTGCAATGACATTATTACATAGTATGTGTATCTCTCTTAGTAATAATTTGAAATTATCATTATTGTCTTGTTTCTTTTTTTTATGAAGAAATTTATTTATGCTTCAGGCATGTCTTCGTGATAATCTAATATCTGTTTATACAGATGACACTCTGGCAAACGCAGTTTTTCTTGGAGAACATTGTAAAGTAGAACACAAATTTTAAGATTCACAAGAGACAGTTTTAATGATGCTATCGTTTGCAGTATAATGTTAAACCGAAGCGGTACAAAAGCATTAAAGCTCTCGCCGAAGGTAAACGATAAAGTTGAAGGAAAGAACTAAAAGTCAAGGATATAAGTGTGAAGGGTAAAAATATGAGTTCCGGGGTGAAATATATACATATTTCAATGAGTATACAAGAGAATGAGAAAAGAGAGCTGTTTTGACTCCGGTATTATATGCTATAAAGGATAGTTTTAAGCGAAAAGGATGTGTCTGAGAGGTGCCGAGAGGGAATTAATATGATGTTGACTCGAAAAGACACTCATGGGACTGTAATGTCTTTCTCACTGTTCCACAGAGTAAACTAACGGGTGAAGGTAATCATTCCCTCTGGTGCATATAGTATAGTGTTCTCTTACGATATTTGGATATGGTATCATATGTGATTGCGAGATTTTCATGGTTTTCTGAGAGATTGTTTTATTTTCAAAGATTTTTCTATCGTTCCTATAAAAAATATTAAAGAACAAAAACAAGTTTTTATGGTTTTTGTAGTTTTAATGCTAAATATGATTGTGAATTTTTTAAATAATATTATTACAATCTTCTATTATGTATTTTACATTGATGGAATCTAAATTGTATTTTTGAATATTTATTTTTAGTTTTTATTAACAAATATTTATTGCAGCATGATTTAAGCTTTAGTTTACGTATAAAAGAAGTAAATAAAATGAAAAAATAAAATACTAATAGTATTTTCATAAAATATAGTCATGAGTATTTCAAAGTTCTTGTCTTCTTTAAAGTTTATTTTTTTATTTTTTTTTTTCAAGCTAATTATATAAAGTCTGTATCAAATATAAGAAAAAATGACAAAAATTATACAATAATTAGATATTTACAATCGGTTATTTTTCAAACAATGAATTCAACCAGGCTGAATAACACAAACGGGGTTTTCCAGCAGCAGCGTATCATAATTTCAACCTCATTAAAATAATGAAGCTTGGGTCTTTGTAATTATTTATAACGTTATTACTTTATAAATCATAAAAAATGCTGTTATCATTATACAGCTACGTTATTTTTATGTAACTAATTTTTTATAAAATTTGATACTTCATAAATTTAAATTATAAATAGTTATCGCATTTAAAAATGTTCTTACTAAAATTGCTTATGAAATATTGAGTAAGGGATCATGTATATCATAGGATAAAATTACTGCAAATAAATATTAAATTTTCATTAATTTAAATTAAAAAAATACTTTTATAATAAATCACAATAAATTTTGATAAAAAACTGTCTATTATTCAAGTATTTTAAAGTCATTAAAAATGTTAATCCAAATGCAATAAACATCACAAATTATAATCAGGTATACTCGAATAAATAATAATTAAAGCAACAGTTTGAAAGTACCACTAACCCAATAGCTTAATGAAACCGAACCGTAAAATATGATCTCTAGTGTTCCATAAAAACATTTAATCTTCCATTAAAAGTAACACACAAACCTACACCCTCGACAATCTCATGAAGTGGTGAAAGAAAAAAAAGAGAAAGAAATAGAAACGCCCACGAACTCGAAGATATACTACTCGAAGGCCAGGCACAGTGTGCACGTACTGAAACAGATTGGCCCATTCCGATTAATTGTCCGGCTGTTTCCGTTTCTCTCTCCAATCTTCCTTCCGTTCTTCTCTTCGCTATACACATATATGTGTATAACGTCGCTTCGGTAAAGTGCATCTAGGCATTATTATTATTATCGACATTTTCGATCGAGTGGATTTCTTGAACTCTTGAATTCTCGGCATGTAGCTGATGCAGTTGAACGTTATATATAAAAAAAATGACATTAAGAAATTTGAGTTAGGAAAAATTTTTGATTCTTGATAATGTTGAGTAAAGAACATATTGTTGACTGGGGTTAAATAAATAAATAGCGAATAAGCAACAAACAAATATAATAAAAGAAACCATTGGAAAATGTTTTAGAAAAATAAAAATATGGATTCAGATAATTTTAGTAAGAACAACATTTTTAATTGCAAAAAAGTGTTATTAATTTTTAATAAAAAAAAATTTAATGTTGTACAATTTAAAATCTGAATAAGTAAAGAAAATAAAAATGGGCTGATTTGACGTGACATTTGTAAAGTAAGAAAATATCGTTATATCAAAAATAACTTTCTCCGCTTGGCTAAATTTGCTTAAAACAACATTAATGCCACTTGTGTAAATGCATTAAACATTTGATAATCTACATGCGATGCAAGATATTCAGCCAATCTGTTACTCAATGCACTGCGAAACAAAGATTTACTAAAACTAATATAAAATTTGACATAAATTTAGAAAATCTCTTTCATTCAAAGAAATAATATTTTATTATTCAATTAAGTATTATTTAATATTGAGTTTATACACTGCAACCAAATATAACCGCAGATAAATGCAGCATCATAAAAAATTTATCAAACTTGCAATGCTATATAACGGTAATAATTTGCAAAAAGCTCTCCATAAAATATTTGCATGCACAACCAATAACAATACAAAGCTACAGTACAGGTATAATTTTCGGTTTATTTATGAATTTCAAGCGGATATTCCAGTTCCTATATGTCTTTATGACTTCTATATGTATCACAGCGAGAGATATATAGAGCACTGATAATTCAATTTTCCAAATAACGAATGTGACAAAACCCACGAGAGCCAATGCAAATATTTCAAAGGTGATATTAGCTTGTTCTCAAAGAGATGAATCTAGTCAAGCTTAAACTTACGTATTTACTTTGAAGATCAAAGGAACTGTCTGAGTGTATAGGTGTATAGTAGATACAGAATGGTAATTTAGATATATGTATATACACTTATACTATCTATATATCTCTGTTGCTGGACATTGTTTGTCTTAATTTTAATTTTTAAGAAGTCATACGTTATTTGTAATATTTAATATAAATGCACTTTGAAGTTTAATTTTATGTTTGAGTTTCGATAGCCTTTTTAAACAAATAGAAAATTGTAGATTATATGTATATTTGTTAAATATTTACAGCAATGATTATTATTATTTTTCAAATATGTGTCAGTAAGACAACGTATGCACGTTTTAATGCACAGCTGTAACCTTATTAAACATGTGCAATTAAAAAAAAAAAAATATATTTCTAAAAATTATTGTGATAAGCATACAAAAAAATTTAAATATTTTTCAAAGTACTGCAAGCATATTAAATTCTGTATTATCATACGACAATCTTAGTAGCACGATATAATTTATTGCAATATACCATAATATAAAGTTATTCACGGCCAAGTATCGAAATAAAATTTAAAAAGAAAAAAAATTTATCCTTGTTCAATCATCAATATACCAATGAATAAAAAAAAAAAACAATAATTCTCACCAAGCATCTCTCTCTCTCTCTCTCGCTCTTGCTCTCCGAACATTAATACAATATCGATTGGTAACGCGCCCTTCAGAACTACTCCATATCCATCGCGCTTAAGTGCGCAATAAACACACGGCCGATAGACCATGACCATAACCATTCCCGTATTTCTCTCCATATAGTTTTAATCAATTTCATATCCTTCCATAAACATTCAACTATTTCTCTTTTTTTTTCTCCCGTCATAGAGAAATCGCAAGGCCGTCAAATAGATATATATGTTCACTTGGCAAATTTCTCTAGCTTTACGTGTACTACTTTGATGGAATACAACGTCGTCGTAAGCTAAATTGCGCGTGCATTATCTATGCTTCGCAATCTGGATTCTGCTTTCATTACTATAATGTTGTTTATTTTAATCTTGCTGATGGAGTAATGCAAATGGCTATGTTACTTGGTTATGTCTTCAACTTCGTATACTCAAGCTGAACTAAGATGTCATTTTAAAGAGACAAAATGATTAAATTTGTAGACCTGAAGATTTCGTTTAAATCGTTTAGTAATTCATTGTTTTTGTTTAAATTCAAAAATTATAATTAATTAAATTCAATATTGTTACATTCAATTAACACATTTAGGGGAAGATGGGGTATTTTGAGAAAAGTGGTTTTGTTTTGCCTGTAACTTTTTTGTTTTTTAATATTTTTATATCAGACAAAAAAAGCTTTAATCGG
>JAPYZE010002598.1:0-34798 GCA_030522805.1 Leptomastidea abnormis
CGCATGGACTACTTAGTTGAAATGTCGTTGATGATGATGATGATGACGATGATAATGACGACGATATAGTGCATACATCAGCAAAAACACATATATATGTATACAGTATTACTCGTCCGAGGAAGGTAATAGAAGACCAAAGAGGAATGGGAGAGTAAGCTATTGCATTCGGATTACAAGCTGACTTGGCTTTGGTTTAGGCTTGTATTGTACGTATATTATCGCTCTTGGCAGTTTACAGCTCAAAATATAGAATGAGAGAGAAAAAGAGACGCGTATATGTCAGTGGATTTGTATTTAATATTTGAGAAAGACGCAAGACGACCAAATGTATCTTCTTGCATATATACATTTCTTTTCTTACCGCACATGCAGTCATCTTTAACACATACACACAGCACATTTTCGTTGTCTTTTTTATCATCTATTTTCACAGTATCACTCAGAGCTTTTATTACGTACAATATATATGTCTATGTATATTCGTACGTAGCAGATGCATACGTTTCATGTATGTCAAACTAACCAAATACTATATATTGTGGGTATGTATACCTATAGAATAAACGTTAAATTTTTATGTACACTTGCAATTGTACATGTGCAAATGCAGAAAAATATAAAAAAAAAATACAGAAATATTAAAAAAAGGAAACATTTTTGTAACCAAAAAATTTTCCATTGTCACAAATATAGGTATATCTATACGTGAAACATTGGTTCACTACTGAATAATAAAAAAAGAAGAAGAAAGTAAGAAGAAGGAGGAATCGATTACGCAAACATTGGCGCATGAAGGTCTCCCGCGTGTGCGGTACGTTATTGCCCGAAATGAGAAGAACCGCGGGTCGATTCAATGCATATCACGGATTCCCGAGAAAGTCCACGCGCGCGCCAGCTTACGCCCTGTGTAAAAGCAATAGAACCTCTCCCTTTCCTTTCTTACTCACAGTCTCTCTTTGGACTGTAAACTACTACAACTAGTAGTAGTTGTAATAGTAGTTGGGCAGTGTAGATGTGTGTACTTATACATACTGGCCTCGAGAGCGGGGTGAAGAAACTCCGTCAATTGCAGAACCACACATATTATACACATACAGAGGCACACATACATCTCTTTTTCTTTCTCTCTCTCTCTCTCTCTTAGTTTTTCTCTTTTCTCTCTTTCTTATACATATACGTCGATCTCCTCTCGTTGCCAAACGCGGCGCCTACGCTTACTATAAGCCATGAGGTTTAAACGACCCACGCCCGCATAGTCACACACACACACACACATACTCGTTTGCACATGAAGGAAAGAGAAAGAGAAGTTATAAGCTTTATAGTTGCACACACGTTTATATATACTCTAAGAGAGAAAGAAATAAAAGAGAGAAGTCTCTCGTTCCTCTATACGTCAACGACTACTACGACGACGACGTCCGATGGATTATTGAGTTGGCGATTCGACGCTCGTGATCGATGATCGATGCCCCTCCTTGGCATTTCCTTTCGCTCTTATATTATATACACTTACTCACTCGCTCACTCACTCACTCACCGCTTTAACGGCTGTTATATAGCCTAAGAGGCTGTAAGCAAAATCTACGCGTGAAAGACAAGCATAGTGACAAGTTTTTTAACTGCGTTTATATATATATTTGAGAGACATGAGACTTTTGATGCCTGTCCGTACGCCAATTCGCAGTAAGTTAAATTTGCCTATACATATCTGCGACTACAATTTTTGCGTAATTGTCAAGTGAAATATACACCTATATGTATATGTTATTTATGTATACGTATATATGGATATAGCCAGCCGCACGTAGTAAACTTCAATTTGAATTAGCTTTCGAGTCTTGCTTTGGCATTTCGATTAGGCTGATCTCTTTGGATGGAGAAAGTTTGATTTTATAAACATACGCTTGGTTGTATAAGGATGATGATGATGATGATGATGGTGGTGATAAAAATTATTGTTTACGATATATCTTTGGTATGTGTGAGAGATATGTCATTGAGATAATTATTGTCGTAATGTATATATACGAATGGAGTACATCAGGTAATTTTTTTTCTTTTATTTTCTTATTTAATTACGATTAAAAAAGAAAAGTTTATATACTAAATTGTATGATGAGTTGAACGTGTATTATCATGAAATTAAATTATTATTTAATTAATGATATTTTAATATAGCGTCGTACACACGTCGCATTATAATTATATTATGATTTTATGAATGAAAATCTAAATTTAAAAATTGTTGAAATAAAACAAAGTAAAATAATAAAAAAAAAAAGAAAAGGAAACAAATCTGAATTTCAAAGTTAAAACCTTAAGAGTCTCACAGCTCTAAGGTTACCAAATAAAATCTTTATCGTATGTGCTGTAGCCTCGTGGAATTCCACGTGGCCGTAAAATGCATAGAGGTGTACATATATTATATCGTATCGCACAAATACACATACAGTAAAGAGTTTGCTTTCTTTCTCAAGCACACAGACAGCGCACATCTATTTATACCACCGCATAGCGATCGTTATACCTAAACTTACACACCACACCTGCAAAGTGAATCTTTCGTTTATATATCCCTCTCGAAAAATATTTTCAAATCAGAAAAACTTAAATAAATAGAAGAAAAAAAAAGAACACGATAAAAGATAATAAAGGTAGCAACAACACTTGTCTCTTATCTCAACTATACAAGCTGCGATGAAGAGGTAAAATAGCTTTATATTATATATAGGTAGCTTTTATACTTCAGAAAATTGTTGGACCACACAGTGAGAGATAGATACAACGACTATGTTTTGATTAAGCTGCAAGTCTAGAGTCAAGCTAGCTTTATATATACACACACATACATATAATACGAAAAAGTAAAAAAGCCGTCCAACTGTCACTCCAGCTGTATACCTATGTGCTTGCCACCCAAAAGGACTCTATATGACTTTAGCGCGTGCACGTGTGCTGTAGTAGGAAAATGTATAAGCACAGTAAAAGAGAAAGAGAGAGGGACGCTTTGTCACGACAACGGAAATTCTCTATACGTGCGCTATTTTTCCTCTTACTCTCTTTATTCTCGTTGTCGTTGACATTGTCGTTTCTACCTTAGCTTTCTCTATATACGCGATCTTGCTGTTCATTGAATTGCCATGTAGTAAGAGGAAAGAAGAAGAGGGGGTTACACCCTGTGGCTACGACGCCGGAAAATTGAATTTCAAGAAGGTCACTTCCTCAGTGTCGTAGATAGGTATAGCTTTTTTTTTTTATACTGTGCGATCTTTTTTTTTTGTAATACAGTGGGTGTGTGTGTAGATATAGTATTCGTTGACTTTGGCTGAATAATGTGTGATGTTAACGTTGCAGTTTTATTTTGTTTTTTTTCTTATTTTTAAGGCGAGCAATTTTTTTAAATTCAGCTGTATAATGTAGTGTAGTAAAAATTCTTTGGATAATGTTTTCATTTTAATGTATAATATTGGCTAGTAGTATTTTGTGAAAAAACATTAGACACATGAAACTTGTTTCAATTTTTTTTTAGTTTAAACATTAATTATTTTATACAAGTTTTTTTTACATTTATATGGCACAATATTAATTTTCATAATTTTTATGTAGTTTTTTTATTTACTTAATTATAAGTAGTTTATTAGAATATTATGGATACAATGCTAAATAACATAAAATCTAGTTTTCTGGAATTTTGATATTACCAATCATCAATTTAAATTAAATTGGTAATTTTTATTTCCGATGAATTTCATTAAATAAAATTAGATAATCAATTTCACCGTTTTCATCACGTAAAAGTAAAAAAAAAAAAAAAGATATTGAAAAAAGTAGGAAGATTTAATTTGAATTAATGGATCGCAAAGCCGTCTTATAAAAAAAGAAGCGTCAAAAGATTAAAATCTGATTGGAATATTCAAATCGCGAAGAGTCCATATCTTTCTCGAAAACTTAATTTGCGCGCAGCAGTGAGTAGTATATAGTAGTAGTGTATAAATCAACTGAGGGAATGTTTGATGAATAGGAAAGCATTAATGCAAAATAGAAAGGGAGAGAGAGATAAACAAATGATTTGCGCATATGCAAAGTATAACAATCAAATGACACGACGACAGTTATTGTTAATTAAATTGATCATTGGTTCGGTCAATTATCACTCGAGACCAAAAGTAGAACAGTTTAAGTAATTAGCTTAATCGACGATTAAAACGCATATGGATACGACATGCGATCGGAGAGACACAACATAGAAAGAGAGAGAAATGTACACAAGTCATTTGTTTTAAATACAGACAACAACAATAATTCAACGTTTGTCGTGGATATTATTATATGGAAATTTAATTGGCGAATCAATCGACGCATAAAATTGATGCATCCAAGACAAAAGAAGAAAAACGGAAAGGGGGGAGATAGAAGGATGAGAATGTTGCAATTCAATACTCGTGACATAATTGTGGATTCTGCATTTCTTTCTCTTTGAATCTCTTATTTTTCTTCTTTCTTTTGCTTGTTTCAGTATCTTTTTTCATTTTGCGCCACCACATCCTGTTTTACAAGCAAGTATCTTCTTTGAATGACATTGTCGTCACGGTAGCATCTTTTTTCAGGATACTTGTCTTTTCTTTTTTCTTTTTTTTTATTTAAAGAACACGTACATTGATATTCGTGGAAAAAAAGAAATGACTACCTTGGATAAAGAATGTTATTGTGTGTTTTTGGACGGTGACCAAAAATTATTTGAACAAATTTAATAATTCTTTATAAAAATTTAATTTTTTTATAAAAGAAACATTTTTTATTTATACAGGCATGATTTTAACGATGTTGATGATAAAAATCTTTTTTTAAAACTTCAATCATCTTTAAAAATAAATTTTTTATGACTACGAAAAAAAAAAAGAATAGATGTATTTGACATTATAAATCAAAGATTTACTTAAGCTACTTTTCAATCTTCCTTATTTTATTTTCATGTAAAATCATATTATTAGTTATTACGATAATTTTGCATATATTTGATCATATCACACATTGACAAGTCGTAATAGCTGACGATGACATTGCTAAGCTGTTTTCAACAAGTTTTACAGCGCCTTAAAAATATACTATATCATCTGCAAAGATCTCTCTCTCTCTCTCACAAGTTCATTTGCAAGATAATAACCTTCTCGTACACGTAACGATTCCTTTCTTTTTATTTTCTAGCACACGTAAAACCTGCTGTTTTTACTTCGTAGAAACAAAAATATTCCATTCTGTTGTATTTCCACATCCACCTCTCTTTCTCTCTTTTTCTCTCTATTTTTTCGCTAATATTTGTTTCTTTTTTATTTCATACTTTTTTCCACTATCCACAGTACGAAAAGAAAAAAAAATTATCACGATAAAAAATATATGCACAACGCATACGTAGTATCCCACGTAATCTTTCGTGTACATTAAAACCCAGGAACGACCAGAATTTTTGCCGTACAAAAATGAAGTAAAAGAAACTCGTACTCCATAACTATAAAAAAAAAAAGAAAAACAAGAAGAAGCTAACAAAGCAAACATTACTCAAAGCAGAAGAGGAAAGGGCGTTATTTGGTGATGCTGTATACAAAAAGAAGAAAAAAAAAACGTATTCCTATCGCACAAAACTATAGAGCTTACAGAGTATTAGGTCAGCGTGCAAAGTAAGCTTTAAAAGTTGCTCACTTGTTCGCATATGTGTGTATGTACATACATGTATATACATATCAGGACGATTAACGTGGTGCGACGACAAATAACTGCTAGCACATATATAGGTACACGAGATATATATGTATATATAAGCTCTTGCTGTGCTCGCGTAATTTCATAATCCGAACGACGCGCCAGTGAGATAAGGATACTTGCAAGAGCTTGAAAAATAAAAATAAGGATGGACTTGCACTGGGGCGTGGCTTATATACGAGAGAAAATTATGTGTGTACGTGTGTGTGTTATGCTTGTAAGCTGTAACGTTGGTCTGTATACATTTCTGATGTTTAAACGAAGCGAGAAATGAGGTTTATTGGCATGAGCTTGCAGCACGTGTGTATTTTTATTTTGCTTGGAGATAGTTAAATGGTAGTTATTTGAGGTGTATAGATTATTTGTTGAGCGAGAAAATATACTGCTAAGCTTAGATGGGGCTATGCCGTGTTTTTTGCATTTGAATGCTTTAGAGGGTTATTTTAAATATGAATATATGTGAGCGTTTAACGCTGTTGTAAAAAGGCTTATGAGTTGGTCAGTAATGCTTTAGTAAATGGTGATGTGTTTGTGGTGGACTAGGCGATAAGAGATATAAGATAGTTCTACCTTTGAAAATCAATAATTTAACTAAAGATGTGATTTTTTTAAGCATATTTTTTTTCTGAAATTTATAAAATGTGCTTTGCTTTAAGGTATCATAAAGACGCTTTTTTTCATAATATATTATGTGAGCTTGAACACGTGTAGAGCCTGGAACTTTGCTTTTTATTTTATGATTTTTCTTGCGATATACTACGCAATTTATGCTTGCAATTTCTATGCAAACATATTGAAAGTTTTATTTATATAGCCAATTTTAATGACCATGTAAATTTGTAAATTTTGTACTTACTGCAACAATAAACGTTTGAAATATTTTTTGATCTCGTAAGAGTTTGTTGTTTGCATTTGAAAATCGAAGAAATTGCGTATAATTTTTATAAATAAATTCATTCAATTAACATACATTTAAATTCTTTGCTAATAAATGCACATGTTGTAAATAGTTTGTTGATCATATTTTTCCGTCAGATAATTTATTATCCATTTCACATATGTTTTTACGTAAAATTAAATGAAAACTATGAGCTTCTTTTTCGCAACTTTTGTAACTGTAATTAATTCATATATTTGTATTTATGTTAGTCTTTAAAATACATAAACGAAATTTATTAAAAATTTTAAAAATAAATTTAAAAATTTGAAAAATATTCAAACTTTATTATTTTTAAAGTTTGTTATTTGGTGAAAGATAATTAATTTAAAAGGGAATATTTATCAAACAATTTTCGCAGAATAAAATATGGAAAATTTTAATTGCACTTTCCAAGCAACGATATATTAATTTATTTTCACTCTATGGATATTTTTAGATTTAATTATCATAATACGTTAAATTTGTCAAGTTAATCTCATATTTATGTCTGTTCATATCTACGTCATCCCATGACTCTTTAAACAACATCAAACTCAGCAGCCACTACGAGTTAATTTATACTTTAATTGTTGTAATTAATCAATGTTTATCTGCACCTAGCAGAATAATTTAATTAATCTAAAAAGCTAAAATTGAAAAAGTTTTTGAAAAATTGTATTTTAATAAATATCGAAAAGTGAGTAAAAGAGCAAGGTAATAAATTTAACATTACCATCTCTTTCTCGCTTCTGCTAAATCCTTAAATATTTTACCGGCAACGCAACACAGCATATCCAAACTTTTTGCTAAAAGCCAAGATGCTTGAAAAACAAAATACAGAGAAAAAGAAAAAAAAAGAAGAGTCTTGGTTGTAAAAAGCCAAGAACCTCGCGGTAAAAAAATAGATTGCGCAACGAGCAAGCGTAGGTGCTCTCTCTCTTTCTTTTTCTCTTGCGTATTTACACGAAGTAAGAAGAAGGAGATGTAGACGAGGTTAAAAGTCGCGTATTATGTATACACATCAGACCTCGCCAATATAAGGTTTATTTGCGTAAAGTCTTAGCTAAAGCGGTCTCCGTCAGGTGTATACTCGGCAAAGAGGCTTCTGTACCCAAGAAATGAGGGGAAAAGGTTTTCCTCATCGTCATCGTCTTTTTTTTACCTACTTTAGCAACGAAAATAGATTTTCGTACGAAGACTGCGGTAAAGACGCTAAGCACAGATAAAGAAGTCGTGTGCGAGTTTTTGCAAAAGTCAATATTTGAGTCGGATTTACTCTCTCTTACTCTCATTATCTTTCGATGTAAGAGACATTAAAGCATATAACGCACTCGCGTTACTAGAATTTCTCAAAACGTTCGAGTATCTATTTAATGTTGCAGAATTTCTCTACGCAATAGAGAATCTAGAAGCAGATCTTCATAAATTCGAGACTGATTCGCTTGCGAGTGTATGTGTGTATGTGTGTGCGTGTGTGGGCTTGGACTGAAAAGCACCTTATTGTCAGTTCAAATGCCTATAGGGCTTGAGAGATATTATTGAAGCTATGCAATGTCGAAGTAGCGACTCACAGGAATATATACGCGCTACATGTGGTACTGTAGATATATGTAAAATGTCAAGTTGTACACGAACGTTTACACGGTGACTATCCATGAATCTTCCGGCACGCGATGCTGAACAATTGATCCGTATAATACTTGTTAGGCGATTATGTTAATCACCAAAAGTTTCAAAAATTGATGATTTCATTGTACAATTATACGTGGATAATCAATTTCACTTTTTATACATCATTCCGCACATGAATATTTTTTCTTTTAAAAAAATTTCAATTATTCACTGTGACTTGTAATCTTGAAATTAGCTACACCAATCTGCATCCTCACTATGAATTTGAAATATCTCTTCTCAAGAGCGACCTGCTTCTTCAAAAATCAAAAAACAACTCCATTCAGTTATTATGCCTGAAGCCGAGTCCTCCAAATCCCATAATCATGTATAATCAACGAAAGAGAAAAGTGTGCATAGACATGCACTATAGAAGCGTGTGTTTGACGAGTACATAGCCTACACTGCACACTATCCGAGCAATCGATCATAGAACTTGGAATTGCACTCACGTAGTAGTAGTGCCGCGCTCCCACGGCATGCCATTCTCTCATTTGCATATACATAGATCTCTGTAGGAACCAGCGTGAGATTCCGTTTTCAAGTAGTTATGGGGTTATTTAGAGTGACAATGAAACCACATTGGTCTTCAAGTGCTCTTTGTATCCAATGCCTAAGGATGCGTTCTCCGGAAGGCATAGAATCATATTATGTGCGTTGGATGAACGGGTAACTGGATATAGTAGAGTACCGGAACTTTCTCTCAAATGCTGTACGTGGTACTTATTAACGGCTTGGCTACGTGTGACATATTGATTTGATGATTGATGTGAGCGGGTCACTTAGAGGATCGTATTATGATTGTCTAACGGATTCTTATGATGCATAGTTAGTTTTGAAATTGTTGTAGGTGTATTGACATTGCGAGAAAACGACTGAATAAATTTGACATTTCGATTTACTTTTTTTTTTTTTTTTAAATGATGACTTGAAAGATTCTGTAAGCTTCCGTTTTGATGTAATAAGTTTTTTTTTGTTTGCTTGAATGCTTTGGATGTTATTTGGTAAATATAATGGATAATCATACGTGCGCATTTTGAAATTGTTGGCAAAACTAAAAACAAATAAAAAAAAATCAAGTTAACTTTTACTGCTGAATATTAAAAGTTTTTCATTATATTTTTCAATGCTGTTTTTGAATTTACGAGCGTAAAAAAGATGTTCTTGAGCATTCAGATAATACTTTTAAACTTATAATGAAAATTTTTAAATTTATTTTTTTTTTATTTTAATAAACTACCTGCAAGATAAACTTTATCAACATTTATCGCTACTTGTTAAAATAAAAGAAAAAAATAATATGAATTTTAATTAAAAAAATGGCTAATTATTTGAGATTGTGAAAAAACAATCATTGTAATTAATATTAATTTAAGATACCATTTTTTCTTTTATTTCAAATTTGTTTTTCAAACAAAATGTATACATACATTTTACTTATCCGTAAAATAATGAAATGAATTTCTGCCAACTCTTTCAAGGAAAGCCATAAAAAAACAGCCTAATAAAACTTTCGATATCATCGTAAAAAGAAAAGCAATTTTTTTCGTTTTGTCATTTTACTGGAAAAACAACATATATGTAACAGGAAGTCTAGCTCTCGATATACGCGTTTATAAGTAAAAGAAAAACTCCCTTATACTCTTCATTCGGTTGAAAGTCTTTAACGAGCCGAAACAACTTTAATTAAGCGCGTTTACCACAGTTTAGCTTCGTTCATCCCCACTCGTGTTGTACGACCACAACTTTTGCCATGAGACTTACGCAGCCGTTAAAAATCGTCTAGCTAATTTTTGCAAATTACCATCTACCAGCTCTCGCTTTCAAGAAAGAGTCTCATGTTTTTCTAATAAACTTTTCGCTTCGTTTTGGAATTTGCATTTATTCTTGCTTATGGTAGAGCAACGAAATGAAGTTTGTATTCATTGAGTTCCATTCCTCCATTCCTCTTGTGTGTCCTCTTTTTTTGCATTGTAAAAACGAAGTGTGCTCCACTTGAATTTTTACGAGAATTTCGCAGCGAGTGATTAATCAAGATATCTCGGAGCTTTGTAATAACGTGTTTATGAAAAATTTAATGAATTTAAGCAAAATTGAATACTGAATTTTATAATAAAAAGCTGCTGAATATGCACTAGTACAAATTTTCGATGTACATTTTTGTCCTGGCATTACAAAAAAAAGTCTTCAAATAATTTCAATTCGAAATTCTGATTATTTACCGTAAATAAATCTCTTATTTGATGTAATCGTTAACAATAAACTAATTAATTTTCTCAATACATTTCAATAAATATAACAAATTCATAATCACAAATCACTGATTTGTACTTATTCTCTGAAGCATCAACACGTGTTCCAATCGTTCAAATCATTCAAAAGGAAACACATGTCAACATTAATAACAACTCGACAATGTATTAATAATCCCATTGAGAATATACCATCGCTCGAGTCGGTTAATCAAAACGAACCGAGTACAAGCCAGTCGTTCGCAGAGTCGCATCGCTCACGCGCAAGCAAGCCAAATCAATCAGCGACAATATATATAAAAAAAAAAACAACAAACATCGACATACACGATCGTTCGATACCTCGGCTCCATTAGCAATCGACAAGCCTGCATAAAAAAGAATGTCCTCTTTCATCCATCACTGACTCCTCTCTTTCTCTTTGCCCTCCGCGTCAACAAAAACACATCAGTAATCTCTTCTTTTTTTTTCTTCGCTGGTATTGTGCATCTCTCCCTCTCTCTCAAGCAAATCGTTCACTTAAATTAAATCCGTGTGCTATCGTTGAGTATCGAGTTCTTTCTACTCGTCGTCAAAGCTAAAACTTCCCTCTCGAAGACGTAGCTCTTTTCAAAGCGAGCATCCGATACGCGAGTTTGTTTGCACGTGCGCTCGTGACGCTCGCTGGTTATCCACGCTATTCGCATTGCTACTTCCTCGGGAAGCTATGCTGAGAATGCAACGCTTGGATTACTTAGCGATATGCGTACGTACGAGTCGAATAGTAACATGAGAACCTGACGATGGATTTTCATTGAAGATATAAGAGAGTAGAGTTTTGTTGTGTTGAGATCAGATTTTTTATTTTGAAAAATTGTTTAGTTTATTGAAAATATTGTTTTGTTAAAAATAGATATATTACGTCAAGAAAATTAATTTGAAAAAAGTAAAATATTTTTTAATTAGAAAGCTCAAACAATCAGGTTACTATTTTTATCAGAGTGATACTTTTTTCTACGTAGTTGTTCAATGTAAATTTTAGGTCAATTTGAATTAATCTTTAAAAAGTAATCAACAAAGTTAACTTTTTAAACAGCTTTAAAAGTGCATTTTCTACATGGGTATATAGGCTTACTTTTTTTTTATCGCGCTCGAAAAAGCTGATGGAGGGCTTCTAAGTAGTGAGAGCAATTAAGCCACTTGTAAAGTATCTTCTAAGTAATTAAAAAGTTGTGAATTAAGAGATTCTACTTTTGTTTTTATGAAAGTTAGACGTCATCGTGAGTAACAGTAGTGGGAATAATAAACAATAATTTTTATGATCTTATTGTGACAAATGATTATTATTTGCATTTAATTAACTGGAACTTAATAAATGTTGAAAAAAAGATATCTGTTAAATTTATTATACTTTAACTTAATCTACAAAATATTTCCTCTTAATACAAAATAAAGAACAATAATTCATACTGATACAGTGCACATCTAAAATGCAACAAAAAATTTTTTTTTTAAATTCTAATATTAAAAGAACAGAAAAAACAAGCTCAGCAAAACAGTACAACACACATACACACACAGCAACCAACAGTAAAAAAACCTCCATTACTCACTTATTAAAACTCCCGCGTGTCAGTCCCGCGCAAAATTATATCTCGCGCTCGCCGCATAATGTAGACTCCGCCTCGAGGACTTGGAAAAAAAAAGCCGTCGAGAAAGCGCGCAAGAGAGAAGGAAAAAAAGAGAGATGGCACGCGGCGAGCATAATGCAGCCGACATCAGGAGAGAAAGATGCTCTCGTATATGCGCATTCTTCCTATACACCCCCTTCACCCTGAGGCGCATCGTGGGCACGAAAGAGAGTATGTATGTGGTATATATCCGCGTGACTCGGCGCCAGGACTGTACGTCGGCGATGACCCGTGCCTGCGCATCCATCGAGATATGCAACATCAGTGAGAGCGCGTATGTATGTATGTAAGCGTATATGAGATATATACCCGAGGCAAGGAGGAAGAAAAAGTGAGCTTGCCATGGATATAACGTGGACAAAGAGATGCCGTATATATACAATAGCTCCGGGATTAGTTAATAAACTGTTTGCGATATAATTGCACTGTAGTGCTGATTTGCTGTGATTTCGATGTGGCTACTTTGCTGTAAGCATAAGGACTTGACTACCTACATTCGTGCGGTATTTTCTCTTCTTCTGAGCTTTTATCCAGCGATTGGCCAATTTCGATTTGCGTGCCGAGAAACAATTGGATGTTTGTGGTCTATTGGAGAAACTGTACACCTACGCGCTTTGGATTTTCTGAAATCGCGAGTTGAATGCATTATTTTCTTTTTCTTTTTTTTCAAAGTAATTTTCTGAGTTAAGTTTAGATAAGAATTGGCTGAATGAGCAATGATGCATGCTTGATTTTTTTACTTTTACTTTTATGCTTCTTTTAGAATATCTTTTTTTTTATTTGCATAAACAAAAGCTTATTAGCTCAATTAATAGCAATGATTTTAATTGCTTCAACAAACTTTTTATCACACATGACAAGGCCTAAAATGGTAAAAATTAAATTAGCCAGAAAGGTATAATTTAAATATAGAATATAAAAATGAAACAAAAATGTATCATGCATATGCCTTAATAAAACAAAACTTATTTAAAATAAAACTTATTTCATACTTATTTATCGATTGTCATATTATACATTTCAATTAAAAATTATTAGAAATCTCAAGACAAATAGCATGCACCAATCACAGACAAAAAATTAAATTGAAAATTAAAAGCGTAAAATATCACTTTAAGAAAAAAATTTGCAAAGCATAGCTGCTGATCAAGAATACTCTCACACGTACAAAAAGCCGAAAGAGAGAACCAGCTCGATCGCTCTTGCGAGTGTAAAAAGATCCAAAAAGAAAAATAAAGAACAAGCCGTCGAAAAAGGCGTCTTGCAAAAGAAGCATAAAGAAAGAGACAGAGACCGGTTTTTCGGGATGCATCCCAATAGCTATACATATATAACTTTGACGCCACGATCGGCATATCCCTCTCTTCGCGCAAGCTTCATAACGAGTAGACGCCCTCGCACGTCCACCATATAGGTACGTGGCCCGCGAGAAATATGTAAAAGCGCGTCGAGCGTGTACGTATGTACGTGGTGCGAAGGCCGATGCATTGTCTTGACAAGAAAATGTGGGGGGAAGGGGGGTAACTCTGGCATGCAGCCCTTGGGATTTCGCGATATGACCTCGGGAGAGGATGGAAGAAGATGCGCGCGTCGCAAGAGAAAATACCAGCACACGTAGCTTTACATTTCGCGCGCGTCTCCTTCTTGCCACCCACTGAGATGAATGGCTTCTAATGAAAATGTTATTTAGCTTTTGATTATGCTGTATAGTTGAAAGCAAATGCATGCATATATATGTTTTTTACGTGATGATATTGGACTATTTAAAGTCTTTTTAGAAGAAAATTTGCTATCTGAGAGCGAAATATGAAAATTATATGGAAAAAACTTTCAGAGAGATAAACGATGTTTTCATAAATTTTATAAAGATATAGAAGAAAGAAATAAAAAGACTCAACATCATTCTTTTTTCTTACGACATGTCTCTATCTTATCTGTTGCAGGAATGGCGAACGCTGCCGGCCTCGAGGTGCGAGAATCCGGACGTGCTTTAAGGTTTCATACAGAAGCGCCTCATCTGGTATCAACCGGAAGTGGAAGGTTGTCTACTACTGTCACGCTTCATCCGTTGCCCGAAGGTATAATTCAAACTTTTGTATATGTACGATATGGTTTATTTCAGAATTACCTTATCGTATCATTTACGAGAAATGTCGAAATGAGCTTTAAGCTAAAACTTGTTTTCCAAAAACTTAAAAATTTTCAATTATTATTTTTAAAATATTTCTAGATCATAATTTAAAAAGTTTATTGATGAACTACAATATCTCCCTTATATTTTTCTTATTCATTACTGTCTTACAATATGATTTTCAACTAAAATAGCCTTTGATTACTTCATCGAAATAGACATTGACAACTTCAAAGCGTACATACTAGTATCATTCTAAAATTGAAAAAGCAATTTGATACGTATCCGTCTTGAAGTTTCCAATAATCTAGTACACTTATAATATCAAAGAATACATGTTTATTTCATTACATCTTTCCAACTTTATTACAAAATCCAAATTATTTATATAACAATTTAATAAATAATCTTGAAAAATCAAGTTGCTTATAGCTCATCTTATTTTTTGTTTTATTTCAAAAATACGCTAAAACTTATGATGTAGAAAGCAAAAGAAACAATAAAATAACAGCTTGAATATTAAAAAAATTTATATTTTACGCGCTGTAAACGAAGAATTCACAACCAAATATTTCTTCGAGCTCCAAAAAAATAAAGAATAAAATATTATAGAAACAACCAAAAGATTCGCAACATACTTTAAACACTTAAGCTTCATTAAAAAAAAGCTTACTTCTTAACTCATTCCATTAAATAAAAGCATGAAAAAGCATCAGACGCAGTCTAGTTCCTTTTTCTCTTTCAACGAATAATAACGATGAACAAAAGCATATGGAACTCGACGCGAGTATATACCGAATAAAGCCTCGACGACAAAATCCTGCATTATCGCGGCAAATTTAACGCCGTAACGCTCGACATCCCGACGATAAATAATTCCAAGAGAGTCGCGCAGCAAGCGTAGGTCATACAAGAATCAAGCATTGCGCAGCTGCTGCTGGCGAATTAATGGGTCTTCCGAGAGAGGGTTGCCACTGCATTTAATAATAATTCCTACTGATATGACTTTCTCTTGCGCACGCGACTTTTGCACTGAATCTGGGTTAGCTGCTAATTGTGCGAGCGCAAGCTAAGAGATCGCGATAACAGACGACTACTATTATCGGTTGAGAGTAGAGTTCGGAGGATAGTGGCGCAGATCAGCGATTAGTTGTTAGAGAGAGAGAGAGAGAGAGAGAGAGAGAGAGAGAGAGAGAGAGAGAGAGAGAGAGAGAGAGAGAGAGAGAGAGAGAGAGAGAGAGAGAGAGAGAACGATATGACTTAGCTTGCGGGTTTGCAAACTTTACTTCCCTTCTTAGATCGCTGTGCTTTGTCTTGATAGTGTTGCGAGACTGTGTTTGTTGTGTGGCGTTGTAAAACTTCGTACATTTATCTTGTGGATAAATATCTATGGGACTGTGTAATATTTCTTAAAAAGGTTTGATCGTAAATTAAAATATTAAGAATTCTTAAATATCACTGTCAATTAGATTTTTTTGCATTAGACACATTTTCAAGAAAATTGGTCTTATTTGGAATTAATATCAAGAATTTTTTTGTAGATAATTAACATTAGATGATGCATCGATCACGCTTCAATTGCGTATAATTGGCTATTTCGAAAAAGAATTTTTATAGATCATTCAAATTTCATAAACAAAGGAAGAAGTATTAAATGATCAATGTCGAATCGAATAAAGTTCTTGAACTTTTGTATACAATAAATCGCAACGCTTTATTATCTGCTACGTCACAGACGAATACGAGAAGCACATGGCTACGAAACTGACAACATAAAATATATATAAGCAAGGAAGAAATAAGGGGGAGAATAAGAAAAAGGGTCGATTTCCTAGTAAAAGTATAAAAGAGAGAAGAGTCACCAAGCTCAAAATAATTACCAATCTTTTTTTGTTTTAAAGACCCGTAAAACCAAAAACCCAGTCGAGAGTATAGAGCAGAAAGATTCGCCTTTAAAAATACACGCTGCAGCAGTAGCAGCAACATCAGCTCGTAAGCTCCACATCCAACATTTACTCAGCTTATTTCGTTTCATCTTATATTCCCAAGCTTTTCCAACAGCAGTTTAGCGTCATAGCTATACTATATATTGCACTATACGCATAACCAAAGCGTCGTTTGCTGTATATGTATTTGCAAAACGCGCGTCAATTTTCTCTGCCATTCAGTACCGATACACACGTCTATGGTCATATTCTGAGATCGTGAAAATTTGAATATAAAGTATAAAACGAAACGATCGTCACTATATTGCCTGTGAATTAAATGACTTTCCAGGTTATTGTTGTTTATTGTTTGCAAGAGAGGAACAATAGTGTGCTGATAACTGGGTGTGTTTTCATACATACATACGTTGAAAATGGATAATTGATGCTTTGGAAGGTTTTAATGGTTAGGATACTTTTAAGGAGTTGACAAAATGCTCGTGGTTGAAAATCGAGAAATAGCTGGTTATTAATATAATTCGTGCGCACTTTGGTGTCTCAAAGTGTCTACGAGTCTATGTGGTAGTGGTATAGTGGTGGTGACGATTGCTTTACTGCGGTTTTCTGAAACTTAGATGTTTAAGTTCACGAGATAGAATTAAGTATTGTTTTGTTGTTACATAGGTAGTACCTGGTAATTGAGTGTGTCTTGCTCTAATAATGCACATTTATATTTAGATCATAGGTTTAAATGCAAATACGCAACATAAAAGATATCCAAGAATCTTTTTATTCAATAAGTTTGTTTGTTATCGCTTGCCGAGTTTTCTTAGTACAAGTTACATTTGCGTTGATTGTGCAGTCGCACCGATTAGATATATATGATTTTGAAATGAGTGCATTTGAAACAGCAGTATAAGAGAACGCTGGTTGCTCTACTCATTGAATAAATTGCAGATGAAGGATAATCGAACAGTTTATGATCGTCAAGCTATGTATGTATACATGTATTTTTTCTCGTGTTTCATCTGTTTGAGAAAAACAACAAAAAAAAGGGAGAAAAAAACTGCAGACGTATTTCTTTCATCTAAGCAATGAAAATAAATTTTCCAATTTTATTCTTCCAGGAAGCTATAATTGATCTATTTATGCAATTCTTGAAACTTCTAAGCTACCAGTTGATTGTTGCTTATTTTGAATTTGATTACAACCAAGACTTTCTAAAGCTCAATATGTTTTGTTTGTAAATCGAGCTTTATTTTTTTTTGTATGCTTAGACAACAAAGCTTGGACTATATCACATTTTATTACGTGTTGAGTCTACAAACTTATGTATGTATATAAGTCGCTGCAAAAATTAACGTAATTTCATAATACCAGAGAGCAGCAATCTAAGAACGTCAAAACAAATAGTAGATGTGAAAAATGTAGGCGTATTGTTAAACGTCTAGTAATTATACAATCTTGATTCTTACATGTACAGTATCTGATTACGTAACATGAGAGTCCGATTTGATTTTCATTATTTATAAGTGAAATTCTTAATTCTAAGCATATAGGCATAGAAAACAAAACTTTCTAATATTCGTGTATCGATAACACGACTCCGTATATAGTCTCACCTAGTACAAAAAAAAATTAAATCGAATAATTACACAACAAATAACAGCTACTCTCACGAACAAAAATACTCGATATAGCTTATTCCACATCGGATTAAAACAAACATTCATAACCATTCCCCAGTCGCACACTAACTTTTCCTCTATGTTCAGTAATAACCAGTAGAAAACTCGTGCCATCCAACCATCCTCAATTCTAAAAGCTTTTTGACTAAAAAATAATTTTCCACTCAAACAAACCTCGCTAACTTCAAAGTCAAGTTTGTTCGAAAAAAAATGCTATAAAAGCACGGCTGATCGAAAACATCGGTATAGTCATAAGCTTTACGATGCATCGGTGCGTCTGGCTACAAACACGCATAAACACACGCGGTCTTTGCAGTAGAAAAGAGAGAGAGAGAGAAAGAGAGAGAATATGTCGTGGTCTGGAAAAGCTTGCACCATGAGCTCGTAACGTCTGCAAGCTCAAGCCGTGGTCTATACGATAATCCACCCGGTAATATGCTGTAGCTGCAGTAGCACGTTATAGGAGAGCTATATTTAAGCAAGAGACGCCGAACAGAGGAAGAGAGAGAGTCGGTCTGGAGGATGGGTGAAAGAGAGCGAAGCTCGAGGGAACGATGTGGAACGAATATGGGTGGAGAAAGAGAGAGAGAGAGAGAGAGAGAGAGAGAAAGTAAGAAAAACGGATGGGACTTTCGTGCTCGTTGAGGAAAACGAAAAGTAAAGAGCTTTCGTGGGTTCAATAATTTTTGGAGGAAATGGATACTGGTTGGTGTGTTTATAACGTGTGATGAAATAGCTTGTGATTATATCAAAAACTATTTTATCTAAAGTTTTTGTGATTATTTGGTAGTTTTTGATTTGATTTACTTGTTATTAAAGCAATTTTTATGTGTTATAAGATCGTAAATTATAAAATGATATTTTTTAAAATATTTTTATTATCATGAGTATTTTAATTACACATGTATTTAATTACACTATATTAGTTTTAAAATTATAAAAAAATAATATAAAGAAATCAAACAATCATGAAGAAAATATCGAAATTAAATGTAGAGTATTGATAATATACGAGTTGAATGCAATTGTATATAATAGTAGAGATGGCAATGCACGATGACGACGACGAGGAGGAGGAGAGTACAGGCTTAGTATTATAGAAGAGAGAAAGCATAAACGAAGAGCGTAGAGGAAAGGAAGCAAGAGAGTTAGTGTGTGGGGGTGAGGGCAAAGAAAGAACGAGCTTGAGACATAAATATAAATACAGGAAACGCGAAATGAGCGCAAGCCGGGCTGCTCTCTCTCTCTCTCTCTCTCTCTCTCTCTCGTTCTCTCTTTTAAGTTGCTGTTCAAGTCTGGCGAATAGCTCGTCGTATTCTTTGATGAATTTTCAGTTAAATCGTTGTGTTATTGGTTAATAATCGTTAAAATTACGATTTCGAATTGGCCTATACACACACACACGTTAGCTATTGAATTTCTGTTTATAATGTGGGTGCAAGCTTTCAAAATAACTAAAGTATAAACGATTTGATACCAATGGTTAATAATAAAGGCTGCTATGTTTGTTCAAATCAATACTTAAAATTTTGCAACAACTTTTTTTAAAGCATGTATTATAATTTTTGCGTAACGCATGGACACACATTATAATCGATACATAAAACAATTGTCAAGATTATCGCTTCTAGAAAGAAAAAAAAAGGTGTGTGTATAATGTACACAGAGTTGTAAGAATAGAAAACAATACCCCTAACACAATGGCTATATCTATAACTTCAAATACAATAAAGTTACACACAAACACACATAGGCGAATATATGCGTTCTTGTTAGAGGTTCATATGCAATTTGTCGATTAGCTAGCGATCGATTAACTCGCACAATTATTCCAAACCCGCGCCGCTATACTCTATGTTGCTGTTGCTTGCTATCAATCTCGTAACGTTTCCATTTGACCTACATTCATATATACATATTGTATACACACGTATATAGGTACCCGCTTGACTTTGCATGCTATGCACATTCAATAGCACCCGCACTAACATTGAACGCGCGCGATCTGTAAGCTTAACATTACTTGGGAGACAAGTACATTTAAACAAGCATCCCTGAATTAATTATTTTTGAAAAATAATTTCTGTATAAAAACAGAAATTGAAAAAAACAAGAAATGCGTGTATAAAAGCTAGTGTAGAAGCAAAAATAAAAAAATGATAAAATTGCTCTTTGACAGGATGCAGTAATATATATACATAAAAGTGGTATGAGTTTATGTATGTATGTATGTATATCTACATTGCAGGTCGGATAATAATCGGCTCGAGTCCAAAGGCGGACATCCAGCTTGGTGGTAGCGGAGTCGAGTTCGTCCACTGCATAATCGAGAATGCAGCCGGCTCGGTCACGCTTCACCCCCTCAGCGGAAGCACGTGCGTCGACGGAGTACAACTCGCTGGGCCGCTCAGGCTTAGCCAAGGTAAAGTCTTTTCTATATATATATATGTTTGTAGTTATACATACATATATCTTTATATACACATGCCGCAGCCACATACGATGGTATATGCTTTGTCCCTTCCCTTCTATATACTATAGGTTATATATGTACCTGTGGTGGTACGAAAGAATCGCACGCGACTTTTATCGCTTGCAAGAAGGGGGGCTCTCTTTTTACGACGTGAGTCCGCGAATCTACACTACAGTCGTTTTGCTTCTTCAAGTCGTAGAATTCATATAGTGTAGTTGTGTGCTGCTGCTGCTTCTACTGCTACTCTGGCAGTTCTAGCTTTTTCTTCCTTGATTTTACTCTAGAGTTGGTTTGTGTGGGGTTATTCAGAGAGATTTATTCTTCTTAGACATAATACTACGAATTGTTATTCATATTAAAACTAAATTTATCCGCTAATTAAGATATTACGCGTGAATGACCGTAGGGTAATATAATATATAACGAGTTTTCGTCTGGACTTTAATAGAAGCATATAATTATAATTTGCCGGAAAGACATTAATAAAAAAAAAAAAAAGAAAGTGATGATGTATAAAAAAGAAAAGGAATAAAAATATTTAAAATTATACATTGTGACATACAATATTTTTAATATATAAAAAAATAATATACTTTTGATTTTCTGTGACAATATACCACCACATGCACGTATGTTTTGATAAATTACAAGGCCTACACATTCACATACGAGCTAGAGTCTGACAAGCAAACTAATAACTATACTAACTCAAATCTCAGCAAAGCTACCTCTCTCTCTCTCTCTTACTCTTGAACATACAATGAAACACGCGAATCTCTCATCTGCCGGAGCTTAATTAATCGAAATTCTACCCAACGTATAGTATTGTGATACGTATATAATATGTGCGCAGGCTGCATGCTGACGATAGGCCGTTCAAATTACCTACGCTTCAACCATCCTGCCGAGGCTAAACATCTAAAATCAACTTTACCATCGAGTACTCGACTCTCACTCGTCCCAATGACCTTCGCTAACAACGGCAGCAGCTGTCATGAACAGCAACAGCAGCAGCATCTGGAGCAACGTAAGCCGCCCCAAGCGCCACGCAAGTCACCACGAAACTCCAACTGCTCGGACGAGGAGGTCAACTTCCTAGGCAAGCTCACCAAGTTCGAGATGTTAGCTCGACAGGCACGACAAGCCAACTGTGTTTCGCCCAAGGTCTTTCCATCCGGTAGTATAACGACTAATGTACCAGCGGATCAGATACTTGGACATTCGAGGTCATCGAGTCTTGCTTCGTTAGGACGGAGTAGTACGTCTAGTCCATTTCAGAACCTTACGAATTTCGACAGGTGTCAGGTTAACGATGAACAGAAACAGGTGGGTGAAAGTTCAAATTGATCGGATGGTATAGATATTGGACTATTGAATTATTTTGAATATGGGTATTTTCAGGAAATTTAATAATCACTTATTTCCTGAGTAAAGCGATATTATAATACTATTGAATAATCATTAAATTTGAATAAATTCAAAAATTGTAAATATTAAATTAATTTGTCTTTTAATATTTCATTTTTTATTTTTTCTTTCAAAACCAACAGTGTAGTCTACCAGTAACGATAAACCGAAACTATTCACACAATCAAAACGCAATCTACGCGAACGTAGTACCACATAATCGTAGTCCAAATGAGTCTCAGTGTACACGTAGTTGGCAGCAACAACTTTTACTGCATCAGCAACAACATCAACAACATCATAATCATCATCAGCATCGTCGACCAGCATCCCACGAACTACTCGACTGTAGCGGAGATGAAAATCGGAACATGCCAAACGGTTATGACTCGAGCGATCAGCTGATGACCCGAAGTTTGACCTGCGAACGAGGTACCGATCTTGATCAGTTTAGTCGTGACTTTGACATGAGCCAGAGTTTAATCGTTACTAAGAAGACTACCACAACTACTGAGTTCCTACAACTTGAACAATTTGGTTCAAATCCAGCGATACCCTGTCATCGTAGAGCTGGATCTTGTGATTCTCAGCCTGCTTTGTAAGTTAATTTATACTCTATTTTATCATTAAAAATTTGAAATATCTGATCACTGAAATTAATCAAAATTTTGAATACAATCTTTGAAAAAATATATCTTATTGTTATTTGTCAGAAATTTCGGTTCGCAACCAAGTATACGCAGGATCCAGCCACCTTCGCCAGCTTACAATCGCGAGCCCACGTACAGCGACTCACGTTCCCTATACGGCCGCATCAAAAGTCCAACTCCCAGTCCATCTCAGTCTATAAATCGTAATTGTACCTCACCTCCACCACTGCCACCATCAAATGATCGACTGCAACAACAACAGCAACAGCTACAACAGCAACAGAAACAGCTGCAGCAGCAAGCCGCGGAGTGTCAGGCACGTGATCGAGAACTCGAAGAGATTCTGGCTATGTGCGTCGAATACGAGAGACAGAGTAGTCGTGCTCTTGAGCAGCAACAGCAAAAACAGCAAAGCAGGTATGTGAAGTACTTCTAATATATATGCGGTTTTGCGGTATACTAAGATCACCATCGTTTCTTCCTATTTTTTTGTTTTACTTGAGAAATTTGTTCCGACTTGTTGGTTAGATCTTCGTTGATTGTCTGATTACTTAGCCGCTAATGTCACGTTTGGTTTTAAAATGTCTTATATGTTGAGCTTCAACTTTCTAATCGTAGTCCATAATGAAGATGGAAAATTATTTTTTATTTGGGGTTAATGTGGGTGTGTACGTTTAGGTTTAAAAAATTATCGGCTAGAGTTCCGCGTATTTGATTTCTAACTTGACCATAAATTCTTTTGCATATACATGATATGTTGGTCAAAAAATGGTTTTGATTGATTTTTATTTTATAATATATACACACATGTTCGATAAAACGGAACTAACGGATTCTTATCTAAACGATGAAGGTTGTAGTCTCTCACACTTGACCAAATATATGCATCGCTGATGTAGAACGTATATTTTTAAGTGCTTTGTAAACAATCCTTGAAAAATATAAAAATGACATATTATTGAGTTACAAGTATTTAACAAAGTTTTTTTTTTTAATTTTACTGTTAACATTTTGATTTTAGTATTCAATTTCACAAATATAATATAAAAATGATTAATTTATAAATCATAAATAATTAAAATAATCTATTGGATCAATAATTATAATAAATCATAATAAAAAATAATAAATTTAAACTGCTACTAAAAAAATCCATGAAATATCTGTAACTATACAGTTAAGAATTTACCAGACAGTACAAAGCGGCTTAGATTATCAAGGGATTAACGAGTATAGTACGAAATTTCCTTTACGTTTTACTGACACGCACAGCATATAACTATCACTTTTGAGCTTAATCCCATTATGTAGGTTTTGAGATATTTGAACAGCGGCATAAGCTTTTGTGCTACGTAATATTCTATTCTATTTGAAAATATACTATTGTAGAGAAATTTAAACTTGGTCGCGCCGCTGTTCTAATTAACTTTGATTTTTAAATTTTATTGGGTATCTTATGTCTTATTCTTCTTAATCTTGTATTCAAATATTTTATAACATTTATATAATATTGTAGTATTAAATATCGTTAAATCACAAATTTTCTTTTTACGAATGAATGAGTTTCCAACAATAGTCTTCATAGAATAAAAAAAAATTGTTATAATTGGCCAGCTGAAGAGTCGTTAAAATAATTCTTATAAGAATTTCACAAAAAAATATAGTCGATAAATCCACGCTACCTTCTCCTCCTTTATAATAATAAAAAAAAAAAGGGAATCGAGAATAAAGCTACCAATCAGCCCGCCAATCGACCGAATGAACGACGCGAATTTCTCTCTCTCTCTAAAACCTTCATGGACTAACAGCGGATATATAAAAATTCGTCTGCCTGAGTGAACCTAACGAGGCCACTGAATTGCAGGTCGACGTCAACGACGAATACTACTACAACTACTACTACGACAACGACAGCGACAAACGGTTCACTTTCGAGGGACAAAAGGCCAGGCTACGTCAGTCCTGAGCAAAAGCGCTGGCTCGAGCCGGTAGGTCGAGATTCACCGCCAACCTATGAAAACGTAGCACTTCCCGTCAGTCCAGAGCAGCAGCAACAGCAGCAAGCTGCAACGCCGAATAATAATCAGGTACCCAGCTGGCCTCCTCAACAAAATGGTTATGCATCGCCGAGCAATTATCATCAACAGGTCAAACAAAAGCAAGAGCAGGATTCACGAAATTCGAGTTACGAGGAGATCGAAAGCCTTGATGGACGAGCGAGCAGTGAAGAGATGAAAATTGATGCTTCAGCTACTTCAAATTTGACTAATGGTGAATATTGATTTTTGTTTAATAATTTTAACCTTTTTTTTTTAAAAAGTGAAACTCAATAAATATTATCTTTTCAAATACAGGTACAGCAACTAGTACGACTTCAGCGGTAACGAGTCCACCTCTACCAGATAAGACCGTCAAACTCGCAGTTCACAATTACGAAAACTTTGTACCGCGTAACGGCAACGTCAGCGTCTACGAAAACATAGCCCCAGCAATCGCCAATCACATCCAAGCAAATAATATTAGCAGCAACCACAATAACAACCATTACAATAATAACAACAATGCTAGCATCGCAAACAATTCCAGCCTACCAAAGCCAAGAAGACGTCCACTACGAGAAAACTGTGATTTGATTGACAACAAGCTCGACGTATCAAACGACGATTTACTTGAGGCGATCGAGCAGCTCTCCCTACTATCAAAACCACGAAATTCTGGAGAATCATTAGTCGCCTCTCCGACAACGATGACGACGACGACGACATCAACGACATCATCGACAACGACACCGGTACATGTTGTGACAACGCCTAAGCGGATCAACAGCGAGCACGACAATACCAAATCGAATAATGAAGCTAAGGCTGACAAGGAGCGCAAGGAGCTTGAAGATGATGATCGGCGCAAGTACATCGAATTCCTGCAGAACGAGAAACAGCACATACTTGGCAACATGGATGGTTTTAAGAGGAATGTTGCTGATATTGAGATGCAGGAAGAGGAGATTAATCGCGAGGTATATATAAATATATACATTTTACGAATATTCTATTAAATTAAATTGTTGAATTATAAATGATTATTTATGTATTATTTGTGATAATTTTTAGTTGGAACTGGAAAAAGCTTTATTATCAGCAGAGCATGAATCCGAATCGTTAAAATTAGAACAAGAAGAAACAGAACGCGAAAGAGCACAGACGCGTATTGCCGAGCTTGAAACTGAGCTTGCATCGAGTAACTCGGTACAAGCGAAGTTACAAGCTGAAGCGAGACAGCGAGTAGCTACGGCTCAGCAGACATGCGCCAAGCTTGAAGAACAGTTGGCTGATGCTAAAGGACGAGACGATGAACGAGATAGTCAACTTGCAGATCGACTTGCTGCGCAGGTTGAGGTTTTAGAGACTGAAAAGAAAGCTTTTGAAGATCTTGAATTTCATCATCTTGAGGAGGAGGCCAGCAGGCTGGCGTCACGTGAAGAATTACAACGGTTAGTTTTTTTTAGTGATTATTTATCTTTTTTTTATTATTTGTTTATTATATTCGTTGATTAAGATTGATTTTCAATTATTTATATTAAAAAGTTGAGGGGTTTCAAAGGCATGTGACTATAATTTAATGTTCCTTTTTGTAGATATTGTAGCGAATTATCGCTGAAAATCGAGAACAGAAAAAAACAGCTGATTCAGCTTGAGGCGCAACGAACTGACATTAAAAATGCAGTAATGAAAGAAGCAAAAAGTCTTGAACGACAAAAGTTGGCGCACTTAAGAAGATTAGAAGAGGTATACACTACACACAATCTTATTCTTAATCACTCGA
Source organism: Leptomastidea abnormis (assembly GCA_030522805.1). Lineage (NCBI taxonomy): Eukaryota > Metazoa > Arthropoda > Insecta > Hymenoptera > Encyrtidae > Leptomastidea > Leptomastidea abnormis. Next base: position 26,372 of record JAPYZE010002598.1, read on the forward strand.
CATTTGTTTCACCTTTTTCTTTTTTTTTCTTCTTCTATTTTTAATTATTTTAACTGTATATATAGCATTGAATAATTAATTGTTTTCGTGCAATTAAATTCTATTTCTGATATTGACGTCCACCATAAATCATCTAGTAAATACTTTTTATCATCTCCAATCACATAAATTACAAGAATACAGTAAAAAAAAGAGAAAAGAAAAAAAAACAGAATAAAACTCTAATCGATATATTTAAATGTACGTTTGATAGTATATAAATAACGCGATAGAAAAAGAGAGAAAGCACGTCCCTATAGTTCGCTAATCCAATTGACATCAGAAGCAGCAAGCAGCAGCAACATCGGCGTGACATATAAATTATTCGTGCCATAGCGATTCGCATGACTGGATAGTACAGAATAAAAAAGAATATAATACCAATATAGCTATATTTTTATACCTTTGACTTAAACAGGGACGGAATCGATTGCGCGCTATCGACGAGGAACTCGAGGGTCTGGCTAAAAATGTATCACGTAACGACAATAACGGCGATGACAAACGCTCGCCCAGCAGGGAGGACTTCGACCGGATATCGAGGGTCACGAATGATTCCCCTATCGTCAATAATCAGGGCAGCTTAGGTCGCAAAACTATCGAGTCTCTCAAAGAAATCGAACGCAATCGACAGCTACATTTAGCTAAGCAAGGTATGTTTATAAATTTTTCTCTCAAGAAATTTGAAAATTTTAATTTGAATTAGTTTATTAATTCATCAAAAATGCTTAATAACGAACATAACGATGTTTATTGTATTTTAAATGGGATTATAAATTACGAATGCAAATCATTAAAACTTTAAATAAGAAATATAATTTGACTAGCAGAAACACGAAAATTGGAACAACTTTTACATCATTACTGTTGTATACAACAAAAGCTCAAAGCCTTCATAATATAACTACTTGCTAATGAAGGTTAATTCGTAATATGATAAATTGCTTGCTAATGTTGCCACCTTTGTTCGAATTCAGGCAGCCAAGTAATTTCGGAGGAACGTAGGAGAGTTGAAGAACTCAAAAGAAGGGTCCAGGACGAAGTTCGTTCTCAATGGGAGGAGAGGAAAATGAATTGCACTTCTTTCAATAGCGTTGAATCAGGAGAGGAGTCGTCAAGTTATTCAACTGGACCTACCGAAAGGTAATTTGACTTTTTATATGAATTGATTAATGATGGTTTTTTTTTTTTTTTTTTGTTAAAAGATAATCGTTTGGGATAAATGTGATTTGTGGATTTGAAAAATGTTAAAGTTATTTAATATTCGTATTCGCGTAAATTATTTTTTATAAACAATTATGGGAATGATAGGAATTTTCATACTTTTTACGTGTACTTGCGATGCGGTAATAATAAATAAGCTTTCACGGTATTTTTTCCTCGAGCAATAAATTGCAGTATATCTTTGAAATGAATCATTTTAAAGTGAACGAAATTAAGCCCTTCCGGGAGGCTTTGCAGATTGTATGCGTCATTGCATTGAAGCAAAAATAAAAAAAAAAAAAGAAAAAATAAAAAATGTACATCACATCCATTATATTACTGAAATTGAATTTTATTATCAGCTCGTATTCTATACTCGTATAAATTGCGTAGATAAGAAAATTGAGGGTTATAATTTCAATTGCCTTACATAAAAAAAATCTAATAAATTTATATCAAAATTCTCTTAAAAAAAAGACAATTTTAATTTCGTATAATGGAAAAATAATCAAAGTCATTTATTTTTCAAAATTACATTACCTTCGTTAAAAGAAAAAAAAACGTATCTTTATTAAAACCTTGCTTTATACGAGTACCGTACGCAAACAAATAATACGCATTCAATTCCGATATACCTTTATCATGACCGCATACATATAACTGTCGTAACGATAACACGATCCCCCCTTTTCTACCTACTCAATAGAAAAAAAAATCAATAAATAGCGGCGTCACCCACGCAGCGAGAGAGAGATTTCTATATCGCAATTCGATCAGGTCAACACCCCATATACCAATAGTTAAAGTAAGTGGCGAGATGCCGGAAGCAGTAATAATCTATATATCGACCTTCTATATACCTTACCTTTATATCAAATCGTATTATTATGCTTCTAGAATCGTTTATGAACAATAGCGACAGCAGCTCTTTTTCTCTCTTTCTTTCTTTCTCTCCCTTATTCAATATTCAAGAACACCTTGAAATTTATGGCTCTCGGTATTACTGCACAGACTTATATATATCCCGCGGGCTTTTAAGAAGAACAAAAAAAAAAGGGATTTAGGAACCAGTCTGCTTCCAATCACCATTTTTGTCGCCAGTCTCAAATACCTCGTTAATTAGCCGCAAGTTTCATTCTTTTTTTCTCTTCCAAAGCGTCATAAGTTGGATGAAAAAAGGGGTATATGTTTCTTCTCACCCTAAAAACCGTCGCGAATTCCCAGAGAACGAGACTCGTGAAAGTAAAATCCGCGGGACACTTTGGGGGAGAGAACCAGTAGTGGTGCTAGTATAGTATAGTGTGTGTCGAATAAAAGAAGGCATATAGCAAAGAAAGAAAGAAATAAAGAAAAGAATAAAAATGAGGTAAAAAGAAGCTGGATGGGGGAGGGGGACCATTTGCAAAGCGAGAGCGCAAAATACCGGTTTTTGCGTTTCTCAAGTATAGTTTGCAGAGTAGAGAGAGAGAGTCTGCGTGTGTTTCATATACATATACCCTGAGGCAAAGTCGCGGCAACGGCGGCGACGACATAGTCGCGATAGCAACCTCGCCCGATAAGGTGGGCTCTCTCTCTCTCATTCTGAGTTGTCTGTGTGTCTTTATGAGAAAGAAAGAAAGAGAAAGAGAGAGCCGATAAGATATACACATACACAACTCTCGCAATATAGCCGCACCCGCGTCGACTATATACAATGTACTCAAGAGAGTGAGAGAGCGAGTTTGTATAGTATGCGACAGTCTACGAGACGCATCGCATCGGGCTTATAATACGAGCGCCGCGAGCTCGCGTGCGCGCGCGTTTCTGATGCGAGTTTAATATACTCAATCTCCGACACCTTTATATTATAATGACGAGTTTATACATTGGGAACTTGGGTGCTGTAATAATAAAAATATAACGTTGCAGATAAGAGTTTAAGTGTAGGTGGAGATATTGGACGTATTGCCTTATCAAAGAGAGCTTTAGTGGATGATTTTACGTCTTGTAAAAGAGTTTTGAGTTGACGAGTGTGAAAAATTTTAAGTTTGATGGACTTGTGATGTTAAGGACCAAGTGTTTAGTTACGAAGTGATTTTTGAAGTTTATTAAGGAAGATCGAATATCGGATTAATCGATGAAATTCCAAATAGACTATCTATCGAAAACTATTAGTGAAAACTTTAGCCAACTTCAAATTCAAATTTTCTATCAAAAAATCCATGGAAAGCAGCACGACGACATCGTATTACGATAGAAGAAAACTTTTAGAAATTCGTTATCAGAATTTTCAAGTATTGTCGTCAAGCCCCCTCGTCAAAGTCGCTTCTTCTTTACCAAACTTTCACGTGGCGCGATTAAAAGTAAGCCGACAAAGTGTATAAAACAGCAGTCTATATCGCACCTATACATAGACAACTTCCTCATTTACCAAAGTTTTTTTTTCATCGAATAACCACAACCATTCTAAGCGTTCAAGTACTCATTCCTAAATCAAAGTCAACTATCGGAGAAGAAAAACAAGTCTCTACGGAATACAAGGCGGCAAACATCATCACATATATAGGGAGTGGCTCTCTTTCTTTTACTGCATCAAGATATAGAAAAGTGTGAATTAATAAAAAAAAGAAAAGATAAAAAAGAAAATAAACCAGACCGGACGAGAAATTGGTTTAGTCAGTACATATAGTAGCGATGAGCGGAATAGATCCAAGTGGTTGTGCCGGTAATGCATTATGCGGAGTAGCTTATAGTGCCACTTGTGGACTCATCACCTTCATCACTAGCAGCAAGTGTTACATGACCGGCAAAGACTGGTTGGCAGAATTATGCTGCTGTTCCGGATGGTTCATGTGAGTCTTTTAAAAGTGGGGAAAAGGGGAGAGAATACGAGAATAAGCGGACGAAAAAGGGCACGATGTATAGTGTGCTAGAATTGTTTCTTTTTTTTTTTTTTTTTTTTTTTTTTTTTTTTTTTTTTTTTTTTTTTTTTTTTTTTTTTTTTTTACTGGGAGATCGATAAATATTAATGGATGACGTTTGGCACAGAAGTCTGAATTTTAAATAGCCTATTGTTGAGCGGGTGTATGTACATATATATATTTTTTGAAGAAAAAAATAAAAGAAAGATAGAAAGAATGTGTGTAAATAAATACAAAGGAAGTCGAGGCCAATTGAAGGCGGCGGCGGCATGTAGTTAAAACAGAACGATCAAGCGCAAACATTCATTTTTATTATTGCTAAGACTGATGGCAAGTGACCTCATCGGTCGATATTGATTTTACTGACTTTTTTTTTTCTTTATTTTCAGTGGCAGCGGTAGTAGCGATGGTGCGGATAATGGTACAGGTGAAAAATTGTCACCTGGTAAGCTTACGGAATTCACAGCACCCAGTCCTGGACCGTCTGGTAACTCTTATACGCTTCTACAGTCGGATAATGTAAGTACCTATTATATGTTAATCTTTTTCATTCTTTATATTAATAAATTTATAATGAAGATAATTAAAAATTTTATTTTATTATGAGAGAAAAAAATAAAAACTTTTACGAGTCGTATGAAAATATATCTTGAAAAAAGTTTAACGTGAGTTTGAAACTTTATTTTTTTTTTTTTTTTTTTTTTTTTTTTTTTGGTTGGTGTGCAGACGAGAGATGAGAGGCCAACGTCCATGGAGACCGAGAGATTCAACGGTAGCGGAAGTGGAATTGTCGACGAAACGGAAAGTCGACCCCTTTCACAAACTTCTAGCGAGTTGGACTCCGTCAGTCCTTTACAAGTCAAGCACCGGGACAAACCAAAGTTACAGGTTGAAAAATTTTTCTCATCATATTTATCAAAGAAAGTTTCGAACGAATTTTTCAGATAATTAAACGGGAATTTGCTGACCCTTAAAAATTTATAACGAAATGATTTATTTAATGGTTAAAGTCAACGAATTTACGGGTGTTATAATTTTAATTTATTATTCATAAGATATCGCGTAATTAACTGACATTTCACGCTCTAAATATTTATCTTTTAAAGTAAAAAAAAAATTATAAATGGTGATATGAAAATAAAAAACTGGGGTATCGTACAAAAAAAACTTAACAATACACATAATTATTGATTACATAAAACAATAGTAATTGATGCAATTAAATATTACCTCTGTAACTATAATTTTACATTTTTTTTATATTCCTTTGAAATTCAATATCTAACAAACAATTTAGTTTTTGTTATACTTTATTGACCTGCATATTAACAATGAAATCAATTTTTCAGAGACCATTGACGAGGTACTTGCCAATAAGGTCAGAATCACTAGACTTGAGGCATCACATCGAGACTGCTGGTCATCATTTGCCATTGATTCACGATATTACTGTGGACACTACAACCTGCAGTGGTTATCTATCTAAAATGAGCAAAAAGTTTCACCACTGGAACAAAAGATGGTTCGTTTTCGATAGGAAGCGTAAAACGTTCTCTTATTACAGCGATAGCAATTCGAGAAAACCTCGAGGTGTTATATATTTCCAGGTAAATATTTTTCAAAATTTAGTCAATTGAAGAGTATCACAAAGCAAGTGTAGATAATTTAATAAAACTATAAATTAGATATTAGAGCTATAATTTTGTAAATGATGTTTTAATATTTATTCATAAATATTTATTAAAATTTTTTATAAAAAATATACCCTAATTAAAAGTAACATTCTACTTATATTTCTAATCAATTAAAAATATAAATATTTTTATTTTAGTCAATCGAAGAAGTCTACGTGGATCATTTAAATAGCGTTAAATCACCACAACCATCGTTGACATTCATTGTTAAGACAACGACAAGACTGTACCACTTGATGGCTCCAAGTGCAGAAGCTATGCGAGTCTGGGTGGATGTTATATTCACTGGGGCTGAAGGATATCATGAATTCGATCCCAATTCATGATAGCATTCTAAATGAAAACTCGCCAAAATTGTACAATATAATTAATTTAATAACTTTACTAAGTTATTTCGTGAAAAACACACAATTATTTAAAATAATATAAATATGAGCTTCTGAACAAAGCTCTATAATTCTTTGATTCTGATGGCAAATTATAAATTTGCTTGGACGAACAAAGCGCAATGTGAAGACAAGGTGCCAACTTATGTATTCTTTTCTCCTTAATGTAAGGGCATTAAGCATTAATGATTTAATTCGAACTTGAGATACATCTCAATGGTAGTTTTTTATAACTCTTAATCTAGTCTTCCAGAAAAGAACGAGAATTTGCCAAACTCTTTAATAAAGTCCTGTGAACAGCATAAGTAAACGTCATTCATGAGACTTGGAAAAAAAAAATACAATTGTACATAAAAACTAATAACGTGATCGTTTAATTAAGTGGAAGAACTGAGACTGATAACGGGGGTTTAATATGTTGATCAAGGAATCGTGTTTTTCTTTTTGTCAATAAAATGAAAATACGGTGCGCATGAAAGTGCCAGACAATACACCAAAGTGCATTTACTGTAGGTAGACGTTTTGTTACCTTATAAGGAAGGAATAACATATACAGATCGCAATTTATCATAAAATCATAATCAAATTTAAAAAGAAAAAAAAACGTTTAACTTTTTACAAGTAGATAAATAACGTTCTAGTATTAAATAATGTTATTTTATTATTAAGTATCTTGCCTGATTTGCTAGAAAAAGGTTTTGCTAGGAAAAAAATATCAGTCCTAAAAACTTGTATTGCGTCGACTTATAAAATTTTTTATAAGTTTCTTTTAGGCCTAACAGTCTGATTTGGCTTGTACCCAACTCGGAACTTTTCGAATAAACATATGTATTTAATATAAAATGTGTTTTTTTTTCTATACAAATTACCTATAAATATGTAGTCAAAGTAGTCACATATTTAAGAAATCTTATACAGTACTTAAAATCTATTTAAAAAATATATCATTTGTATGCATTTCACTTGATAAATTCAGTTAAAAATCAATGAATTCAGTTGTAAACGTGATAAAACTTTTGTAATTACACATCAAATAATTTAAAACATATTAAAACAATTCAGTTAATTGGAAATAACTGAGGAATTAGAGTGCAAAAAATAAATATATAATATTATAACCAATAAGTATTTTGAAATATCAAACATTTTATTTTTAAAATAAAAATTTAAAGGTACTCACTCACTGACGTAACTTGCTGATGGTTGAATACATTGTGGGGAACGTCTCAATTTGACTTTATCACTAGTTGCTCTAATTTTTAATGGTACTTTAAACATTGTAAATACTATTCACTGTAAAAAAAATTATCTTATAAATGCTAAGTAATATTTTCTTTTTAACTACTATGGTATTGCAGCTAAAGATTACTAACCTTAACGCAAAACTTGCTCAATTAAAGTATAAAAGCTTCTTTTGTAAATTCAGACAAGCTTATAAATCAAAAAACTTCATTAATCAAATCGAAAATCATCAAATACTAACTTAAATATAAAAAAACTTGTCATATATCTCGATCTCAAAAATCACAAAAACTAACTACACAATCAACAAAAGAAATAAATATCGAAAAGCTCTGGCATTACGTTTTCAATATGCCACCTGCAGCTCAGAGACTTTTAATAACCCCCCCAGAAAACTTTTAAACTTTAACTTAAAACATCCCCATAATAAACTTTGCCAATAAAACACTTGAACGTTGCACTTGCAACAGTGTCAATTTTCGAACTAATGGCGGCGAAAGGCACCGAGCAGGGTTGTAAAACACTGCTTTTCAGCAGCAGGAGTGAGGAAGAACGAAGACGAAGACACAAGCGCCGCCACCGCCGCGCAGGTAACACGGTTGGCAACAAAGAACGCACAGCGCGCGGCCTTCTTGAATTCTCGGAAAAGATCCTCATTCACGTTCGTGCGTGTTTTTTCGAGGGGATGCGTTGTTTGTTTTGTTGTCGTCGCGTACTTACCTACATTATAAGTTTCTATATTTATAAACAGTTATAGGTAGCTGTTTTTTTTTCGACGTGAATTTATAATGCGAGAGTTATAAATATATCGTGATTTGGTTATGAAGTTATACGTTTTGCGAGATTTCGATTTGTACTTTTCTAGAGTTGTGTAATTATATAAAACGTAGATCTCAACAGTGAAGAGGATTTTTTTTTATCATTTTTACATCAAGCTTTCGTTTATGTGAGTATATATATATA
>JAPYZE010002599.1:0-15652 GCA_030522805.1 Leptomastidea abnormis
TGAGCGTTTCACTAAAATAAATATTATAACTACAATTAATTGAATCTTGTGGTTTTATTTAAAAAACTTTTTTGTTCTCGCGTTTTCTCCCGTTACACAATATTTACTTTTAAAAATCATCGTAAACCCTAAATCAAAATCAATATAATCTTTAAATTATAACGAGTAACAATTTCCATCTCCCAAGACAAATCATAATCCTCAAACCACATCATCTTAATCATATTTTCTAAAATTCGAAACAATTAAGCTAAATCATAATATCAACCTCTCGATTTTCCTCTCAGCTTCCTAATATCACAGATTCCGCGCACAAGAAGCGCAAATCTCTCTTGCTCAATGCCAACGCATTAGTCAGCCTACATATCCCAAGCCCCTCTTCCTTTCGTAAAGCCACGTAAGATTCCAGATAATCCTTACGACGACACGGAAGACTCGTCAACCGCAAAGCTTACCATATGCGACTGTGTATCTATAGATCGAGGATTCTCAACTATGAGATGTATATTTCTTCGTGTTTCCTCTCTTTCTATCTATACTGAAATTCTATTTTCGAATCTATTGACGAAGTGTCAATGAGAGCTTGGGATAATTTTTGAGGTATTGATTATTTAAATTTTTTATGTGATTAAAGTATTTGAGATATGATAATTAGTGCAGGATTTACATGTCTAAGCAGCTTGAAATGAAAAGCTAAGTTAACGGTTTGATTTTTCAAATTTTGAAAGTATGTTTCATAGTATAAATTATCGATTAAAAATTTTAATCCATAAAATTTGATTAAACATTTATTGTAAATTTTATTAATTATTAAAGTCGTTAATTAAAAATTGTTGTTAAATTTTTCGTTGTAAAATAATTTGAAGTACATTATTTTACACTCACACTATTCTTGTATGTAGGTATATGTAATTTTTAGATAAATTAATGTTTTACAAACTGCGACAATGTACCATGAAATTGTGTGACCTGCTTCATAAGCAGGTGAATCTACGTGTATAAAAGGGAGGCGATGAACTTTTGGAAAGTCTACGACAGTCTGTACACTTTAAAACTCGCGCAAGTTTGTCGTTTCTTATATATTCATGAAACGCGCGGTGGGAGGGGGGGGGGGGCAAGGGATACTGAACTGAAGTCTTTCGTATAGTTGCAAGACGAAGGATCTTCTTTAATACTTTGTGTAATATGTATGCAATTTTTTTCTTTTTTTTTTTTTTTTTAAATACAGATTGAACAATCTGTATAAATCTGAAGTAACTGCTCTTCATGGAAAACTTGTAAAATGTTCATTTATTATGAACTATCTAAACTTTTTTTTTTACTGCTGTGCTACATAAATTTAACTCAACTGTTTACATCTTTTTATTTCATTTTACTTTTTTTTTTAGTACATCATATTTTTAATTTATTGACTGGAATAAAATTAAATCACAGTAACAATAATCTCAAAAATAGTCTAATCAATTGGAAAATTTTAATTTCAAAAAGTTTTTTAATAAAAGTTAATTGAAATTTTCAATTAAATGCATTATCGAACATCATTTCCTGACTGGATATTATTTCATATTTTAATCAAATTGTTTAATTTATAACAAAACAATACTAACTTACAAAGATCAATAAAAATAGCAGCTTATTTAAAACAGTGAAAATTTATTTATCTCCAAGTTTCTAAAATACCGCATATAAAATAACCTCACCTCATCAACTGCATTTGAACCTCTCAACATTTGAACAGGTGCGTGGATTTTGTTTACTTTTCCACATCGAGTTTTTACGAGAGAAACGTGCATCGCTCACACATGTGCATTATTGTATACCCCCTTCATAACCAAAGACTTGAAGTAGAGACGAGGAAGTCAAAAGAAAAAGAAGAAGAAGAAGAAGTAAGGGGGATGATTTTGATCCGCAATGATGATGCATTCGTACAACGCGCCGAGCGTAAATCATCTCGAGGCCGAAATGCGCGCAAAATGTTATCTCTTTTTCTCTTTCTCTCTCCAATTTCTCTTTCTATATACCTCAGGCTATGGCGTTTTTTTTACGTCACCTGCGCAAATGACTCCCTCTTTCGCTTTATTCCTTCGCTCGTTGTAGCCATGTCTGCTCATTAAAAAACACACCACGTGCGTATTTGACAAGCGTGTGGAATTTCCATGGCGTATATACCAACATACATGTGGGTACAGCGCGTGAAATTTTACTGGATTAAAAGCAAAAGTAATTAACGTTGAAAGCTGTAATCAGCCTTTTTTTTATAACATGGCTTATAATGAAAATTTTTGGGATAGATGTGCAGTTACGATTTATATAAAAAGATTTTTTACTTTGAGGTTTTAAATAAATCTATGATTAAAATGTTTAATTTTCGTAAAATTTACTAATTGATTAGTGGTTAAAAATAAAATTATTAAAGAATTATTATCTCAGAGATATTTTTAAGAATTATTCTCAAAATTAAATTAAATCTTATGCTCTATCTACTTGTGTACTTGCTCTACAGAACATGAATTTGAAAAAAATCATCAAATCATGCAAAAAGAAATCACAGAAATAGGCTTATTACGAGTGCTTGAGAAGAGTCCAAATTTGAAAGTAATCGTTATCTTGTTATCTTTGGAGAGCAGTGGTCGGGTGTAGGATGTAAAGAAGGGAGTAGTAGCAGTAGAGGAAGAAGTGAAGGAGAAGAAGAAGGAAGAGAAGGGAAGAAAACGAGAGGGCCGAGAGGGCTTTGGACCACAACCAGGTCGGCTCTCATTGTCTTCTTTAGCAAAGCTGGGCCAGCTCTTGGCTTTCTTTCTCTCTTTTGCTCTGCTTTCCGCGGTTTTCGCTAAATTCTATTCTCCGTTCGAAAGATAGGAGGAAGGAGGTAGAAAAGAGAAAAAGGTAAATTCTCGAAATGTCTCGCTGAAATCCCGGCCTTGAGTTTTCATTTTTTTCTTCTTTTTTTTTTTTTTTGTCGTCCAAGCTTCGTCTGAAATAAAGTATTTATGACCGACTTGTCATTGTAGCAGGATTGCCGAGATGGATAAATAAAATATTGTACAATGGGGTGAAAGAAATTAATTTGGCTGGAAATAGTCGTAATTAGTCGTAAAACTTAAAAAATTTTCAAAATGAATTTTTCATAACAATTAATTGTTACAAATACCGATAAAGTATAAATACAAAGGAATTATTTAAAGTTATTCAATTAAATTTCAACGATTAAAATTTCTTAGCAAGATATTTATATATTAATACAGTTACTCATAAGCCATATGTTCTTTCTCTCTATATATACCTATATGAATTCAGTTCAATGCACACACTGAGCTTTGACTTCTTGTTCTGAATTGAAAACTACAACTTACAAAGAGCCATTCACTTTATATACGTACAAACTTAATTCAAATCGAGACAGATCTAGGTTTACATAAATATGAAAAGTTTAACAGATATTTTAGAATATCAACGTTTACTTTGCTAAGAACGTGGCTGATTCATTTATGTACTTGAGACTCCTCTTAATCTTTAATGATAATTGATCGTAATGTTCTTTTTTTCACAAATAAATTTCAAATAGTAATATTATAATTTTCTTATTGATATACCTATTTTTATTTATTTATCGTGAAAAATGATCATTGAATAGAAGAGTAGAACACACATTTAGAACAACCTCATAATAGCGTAAGTAGAGTTTACTATGGCTTGGTCAGCTGGACATTCTGGTAATCTTATAGTCTCAGATTCGAGTTCTATAGTCTTATTTAACTATTATAGGTTGCACTGTAAATACTTTGAATGTTGCATATCTGGATAATAGTCATGTGAGTTTGGTCTTATTATTACATCCTGTATTGTTATGTATTCTCTGTCTTGCAGTTCATTCGGTAAATGGTTATAGTGCTGTCGTATATGATACTTACTTCTGTAATTCATTTACTGTCTTAGATAATTTCTTAGATAAGTTTATAATAAATTAATAAGCAGAAGTTTTAATTATTACAAATCAATATAAGCAATTAATCCTCAAATTTTTTGAGCTATAGACATACAAAATTTTATAGTAAACTTATTTTTACTTTTATTATTTTCTTATATGATAACAAAAAACTTGAAAACAAAATATAAACATAAAAACAAAAAACTAAATCTACAAAATAGTCAAAAAAAAATTTCCACATTTCGCGAATAACAGTTTTCGTGAGAATACACACAGAACAGAGAAAGAGAAAAGTAAAGCGATATGACATAACAGCAGATGTAACCACGCATACACGTACTTTTCATCTCTTTCCCTTATTTTCTTTTCTCCCATCTACACGTATATATCCACATAATATGTATACACAAGCATACAAAAGTGCGTCAAATCTCACGCACACATTCCTTTGAGCAAAGTAACTGAAACTCACACTTATTATACCTACATACATACATACGCAGAGGGGTCGTCCTCGCCTGAGGCAACATTGCTATACCCTTAAAATAACGAGAGATAACCCGTTTTTCGTACCAGCATTCAAACGCGCTCATTTTCCAAAAGCCACCACTGTAGTCGTCGTCGCCGTCATCGTCGTAGTCTAGAAAATCTGCTAACTTTTCGGTCACACAAGTCGACCAACGTCTTCCTCCCTTTTTTTTGTATTTCTCTTTCTTTCATACAAACGTAGCCCTGTTATATCTCTCCCTCCACGTCTTTGACTGTTTTTCTCAGCTTCTTCCTTTCCATCTCACTCTTTCGTTCTCCTTTATGTTCTTTATCTGTTCGACGAGAGCCAACGCAACTTGGTATATCGCAAGTATAAGTGCAGAGTCCACTTTTGTTTCCTCTTATACATAGAAGACAGGGTGTGTATAGTAGAGGCACATTTTCATGCATAGAATTTTTCTGGAAAGCTTCTTTCAACTGGTCTCTTGCGGCATGTATATATATAGGCGTAATGCGAGAAAAGTATGGACATAAAGCGTAATAGCGTGTACGGATGTCTTGGCTCTGTTGTCTCTCTCTCTCTCTTTCTCTTCTTTTTTATACGTCCACTACCTTTTCTCCGAGATGATGATGAGAATTCTTAAGCGAGTTATTTTCGTTTAGCCGTTACCTTTGCTAAAAAGGACTTGTCTTCTTCAAGAAAATGAAATAGTCTTTTCAGAAAGCGGAAAAAAGTTGATCAAGGAAAAAAAAATACTTTTTTCTGCAACTGCTATGAACTTATTAATTTCTTTATAATTTTACTTTTACAAAAACTTGAATATCGTAAGATTTATTTTCTGATTTTATTTTTAACTTTGCTTATCATTGCTATTTTTATTCATTTTCATTAAAATTTTAAACCTTACAATTTTTCATATAATTTTCAAACAAATTTTTCTATTTGCATTCCTTTATCAGATCCAGAAAATTGAATTGTCTTCAACCACTTTTTTACCAGTTTCATTCACTTTATACCCCAATAAAGCAACGTTATATTTACCCATCCTTTTCGAAAGAGAGACAAAGAATAAACTATCCTTGTATCATCGCACTTGTGCCACCGGAAAAATATCAACTTGTTTTCGGAAAAACCCATTTCGGGTGTCGCTTCTGTAAAGCGTTAAAAAAGCTCTCTTTCTCTCACCCAACACTTTGTTCCGGAAGGAAGAAAAGAAGACTCTGTTTACAGAGACAACGCCTGGGCCTCTTGTACACCCGAAGAAAAATACCCCAGACTTGGTATAAAAAAAGAATAATATTAATAATGAAACAGCTAGCGAATGTATACGTGCTATAGCTGACATCGATTGATTTGAGTCTTATAGCGATTCGCGTTCGTAATAAACAGTTTCTGCATACGAATTGAAATACGCAAAGATGGCAAACACAAAAAAGGTATATATCAACGTGTCTATCAATGCTCCAGTTTTTCGCATAACCCATTCGTTTTAAGCTTTTACCTAGAAAGCAAAAAGTATCGACAAAAATAAAATACGAGTCATGATAGAAAATGGGAGGTGTAGGGAGACGTGGTAACCAGAGCCAACGGGGTTCAATTAAGAAAGCTCTGAGAATCGCAAGTCTAGAGAGCGAAAGAGAGAGAGAGAGAGAAAGAGAAAATCGAGAGTAGGAGCACGTGATGCTGTTTCGCCTCGTTTTTCTCGTCCCGCTAGTTCAGGGTAACTTGAGAGTTGCGTCTCTTGTTCAAGTTACCGGCAACCCCCTAGTGGTTGCTCTTTTGCTGATGCAGGTGTGTCGACAACGATATCCAACTACGATCTACTGGACCTTATAGACTGAAGATCGAGACGCTTGGGGGATCAAATAAGTATAAGGGGGGATATCTGGATGAGATATAACACGGGTGTCGATTAGAAAATTTAAGTTTAATGAGGATAATTATTATTATTGATTAAATATTATGATAATATTGTAAGTGATTTATCTTTGATGTTTTTAAATAGTGATAGGAAGAGTAAACAATGTTGAAAACTGTAAAAGTCCACGCTCACACATCTCTCACAACTTATTGTGACGTGAAGAACTTTTCTATTCGCTCACTTTCCGCGCCCTAAAAAGTCAGAACCGAGAGAGTGAGTGCAAGCCGGTCGCAAGCCCATTGAGAGCAAGCGAATGATGATTTCGAAGAAAAGAAGAGAAGGCAGGCCAGTATAGACCCGAGGGCAAATAGGGGCCAACGCTCGTGGGAGGTGAAAAAAAGAAGAAAGAAAGAAAGAAAGAAAAAAAAAAGGAAAATATTTGAATTCACGAGCCAACTCATTCCGGAAGATTTCCCTAATGTCTTACTCTCCTTTTACCATATACGATGATGCAAAGGCAATATCTGAGAGTCAGTTTCTTGTTCTTTATATGTATATGTAGCCTATTTCTCGTTCTCTTTTCGTAAAAGCGCCCTTTCGACATTTTTCGTATAGTACATTGTCTTTTTTAAAGCTACCCTCTCTTTTAAGCTAGTTTTCGTCTTGTCGATTTTTTACTTCTAACTCACGACCTCGGTGCAGAAACGTTTGTACGTATATGCATATTATTCAATTTTTCCGAGCTTTTCTGCAAGCTCTCTTTTATCGTCACGCCTTTCACGCAAGAGTTCTTTTTTTTCATATAAAAATTAAATGAAGCTACTGCTGGGATGTTATATATGCGTATTGTTCGTGTTCTTTTACGATTTTTTTACGTATATTTTTTTAGACTTGCGGAGAGCTTGCGGAACGACAGAACTAAAGCTGGCCGAAAATTATTAATGAGATTTTTCTGAGCGAATTAAAGCACGTATTTGCCATTTATTTCTACTCGTTCTACTTACGACCATTCACTGTACTGTTATTTATTTATTTATTTATGAGTAAAGCACAGCCAATTTCAAATGGAACACAATACAACTTTTTGTACAAGTAATAAATGTCTCAAGATCTAAAAGTATTCTATTCCTCGTAACTTTGAAATAAGTTTTTTTCTTTAAAAAAAAAATATAAAAATTTTAATGATTAATAATATTATGAATTAAAATATTTACTTTTTTTAATTAAAGACGTATCTAATAAACTACTTTTTTTTACAGGTGAGTTCTTCAACAATGTACTCTTTAACTATCTTCTTCTACGTAAGTCGAAATTTTTCTAATTTATCTACTAATTAAATTAACTAAATATAATAAAAAACAATTGCCATCTAAAAAAAAAAATAATCTCATCTCTAGAAATTTAATGCCTTAGAGCTAAACAAGATTACTCAAAAAGACAAGTATCACAAAGCAAGTATAGAAAAATCTTTAATCAAAAAAAAAAAAAAAAATCCTACACTCTAAAATATAGCACGTGTCATCTCGTTTCTTCGGTAACAAAATAAAAAAAAAAATATTTGCAATAAGCTATATTCTCCAAAGCTCTCATTCTCTCACACCCGTATGCCCATAACTCACACGTTGCCCAGCCATTCCAAGTAACCGAAAAAAAAAAAAAAAAAAAAAAAAACGAAGTGAGGGGGAGAAACGACTAGGACGGGAGCGCAAAAGGATATCTCGCATAAAATAAGCGATCAGCATCCACCAGCAGTAGGAGCAACAACAAACTCGATCAACGAGTGAGAGAGAACCTTTTTCTAGGCATCCCGCATATATATCCATACCCGGTTTTTCCCTACCCACATATATAGGTACACACAGCCATCAGTAAAAGAGTCGCGACACTTCATCGCTCCCTCCTTCTTCATCTATACACACCCACGCGGGAGTGTTTCTTCCATCTCAGCGTACAACCGCGACGTTAAACATCAGAACGGAAGACAAGAAGAGGGAGTATAAAAAGAGAGAAAACTATACATCAGGGCTGAGAAAATATACTATCGGAAGGTTGATGGCCCGAGAACGCTCCAACAGCAACAGCAGCAGCAACTCCTCCTCACCTCGCGACCAGCCAGAATTACACGCGAAATCGATAAAAATGTAGAGCGTTTCTCTCTTTCTCTCTCTCAATTTATATATACACGTACAATAATCATAACACATTCGTATCTACGTCCTCTAGTGCACAGTTATATACGCTACGCTAAAGGGGAGGGGGGTGAAGGTAGAAGAGTATGTGTATCACTAGCGATTGCAACTCTTGTGACGACTGTACCGTTTATATTTTCTTTTTCTCTCCCTTTTCTCATTCTATATCTCCCTGTCAGTCGTATCACCTATAGCCAGAGAAAAGAGAGCAGCTTGTATACTATATACAACTTACTGGCCGCCGTATGTGTCTATAGGTGAGCTATGCATAAACTGCATCGATGCTTTTGCATAGTTGCTTAAGAAGAGTTTGTTGACCCCTCTTTATATGAGTCTCCGTATTCACTAGACCAAGAGATATATTTTTATACGATTTTTATCGATAAGAAATTGATGATAGGTATATATAAGAATTATTGCAAGATCTTTAAAGATGACTATACATAAAATTTCTTAGTCAAGAAAATCAACACATTTATATCAACAAACTTTAATAAAAATCATCTAAATCAAAAATCTAACCTTGCAATCACTAATCTAAAACCTTAAAATTACCATCTTCCATCCAAATTAAATTTCAAGCCAACAACAAATAGCCTACACTCGAAAATATACATTTCATAAGAGGCAACAACACTCCACTATATATACACCAGACGCTTTCACTCCCTCTCTCTCGGTATACATATCAATCAATACCATAGACATAAAATATTTCTAAAGCACGTGCTCCTGGAGGGTGAGGGTATACCTTTAGCCAAAGGGCTGATTACTTCCGTGCGAAAATCGCAGTGCAGCAGTAACATAAGCCAAGCTAGCTTTACGACACATACATACACACAAACTTACATTCCCATGAGATATTCGTTTGGAATTCAGTACACGCACTACATATATACGTGGGACCAGGTAGTAGCCACCAACAACCTCGCGCAAAGACATTTGACCCTATGTATATACGAATATCCTGGTATTCGCGCGTATGTATAACATATATATACATCGCTTGGTCGTCAACTCCCAAGAGAAGCACTTACGGTCATAGTCGTTACACAGTATATACATACACGCACGGCTACTTCTCTTACCCTTTCCTTCTTATACGTTACGCGATATCTACCATTAACATGAGCGAGAGAGAAAATTGCGTTTTCACCTTTTAAGCCACCAACCTATACTCCTTTGGTGCTTGCTGCTGGTACTGCACACGCCTAATAGAATATTCGCGACCCGTCGTTGCACGTTGTCGTTTCCATCAATCAGCCCGCACCAACTCAGCTGCTGTGTCTTATAACAGCGACCCAGTTTCCAGGCTTGCAGTATTATAAGGTTTGCCTTCTAAATTTAAATGACTGTTAAGTGGTAGAAAGAGAAAGAGAGAGAAAGAATCTTTCAGCACGTAATGTTTCGAAATGAGCGAATTTGTATATATGTAATATATTTTCACTTGGCTTATCTGAGCTAAAGTCTTAATCGACGAATTCTGTAGTGATGTTATTACGCTTTTTGACTGTATATGGTTTGGTAATGGAGAATATTTGTTATATTTAAGTGGGCTATTTATATTTAAGTTTGTTACCAGCTTTAAATAATTATATCGATTGAAAATTATCTGTTATTTTATGAAAGTGTGGAGGAATAAATGATTTTATTTTGCATAAAAATAAATTGAGATTTTTATATATATTTCAGGATAAATAAAAATTTAATGAACGGGTAATTAAAATAATTAACTAATTATTACAAAATGATACCATTTCATATTACATGCTACAGAATATACGAACAATACGAGTACCTTTTTATTTCTACTTTTTTTTTTAATAATCGTATCATAGCTTATTTTCCATTCTGTACATCGACTTTTCCGTTTGACTCTTTTCACCGTATACCACACATTTCCCTACAGTATCCAACATTACAATATAGTCCCTTAACAATGAAAATTACGAGAGAGGGAATGATGTTCTATATTCCAGATGCAGAATTGCGCGTCGAGATAAAGAATAATTACACGACGGAGAAGAAGATAAAAAGAAAAAGAGAGAAATACAAAACAAAAACCCAAGTGTCATTGGCATTTTTAGTAGCTTGCTTTTGTTCCATTTAGCCTCCTTCCTTTTGTCGACCAAGCGAGCTGCGCTTTCAAGCTTGGTATTATTAAAAGAATACTAACTTCATAAATATTGTACGATATAGTCAGATGAAATTGATAATTTCTTTTGCCTACGCCTCTTTTATTCGTTGTTTGTTGCTATCTTTGTTTCTTTAAGATTCTTTGAATTTATTTAGTAAAATTAGCATGATTGAATTGTCGATTGTTTGTTATAAAGTTAGTACAAACAATTGGTTAGTATTTAAAAAATAGTTATTATTCTTAAAGCTTTTGCGAAAAGAAAAAGAAAATTTTATTTGAATCGTACCATCTAAGACCTCAAATTGGAATCGTAATCCCCTTGACTCAGAACGTAGCCATGCTGAAACTCATTTAATTCTCAATTTTAACCGATTATCCATCTATTCCTCAAAAAAAAAATGAATCTTCAAATGTAACTGTATGGATTTGTTTTCCTCAAGGGCATATCAGCAAAACTCAAAGATTAAATTTAAAAGAACATATCGTTGACTACTCCGTACGTAAATGAAAAAAATATATATGAATATATCTAACATCACAAAATTCGTTGAAGAAGCTTATCGGAAAGAAGAAGACGTAGATGTGTAAATGGTTGAAAAGAAGATCCTCTCATGGAGACGGATTGGAAACGGATTTTTATTCGACTCGATGAGATTCGACGATTTGAATTACCTTTGGGGAAAGTATAAATAGACGTTAGGGTGTTAAATGAATTTTTTTTACTCGTTGGTTTCTTTAACCGGAAATAGCTATCAGAGAAAAATTTATTGGCAGGATTCGTATATAAGTTGCATTTCGTACTAGGATATGTCGTTCTATGATTTGAAAATTATCTTATCCCCTGCGTTTTATTTAATTACGGAAATTTTATTTCGAAGCAGGAAATTTAATGGAGAAAATAGTAAGTTAAAAATAAAAATTATAAAAAAAAGAAATTATTTTAAAAAGTATTGATTTGAATTATAATGTGACTTATCAAGCTGAAATTCATTAATCATTTAAATTATTTTATATATAAAATTATAGCATTATTAAAATGCATGTATAAAAATATTTTAAATTTATGAATTTTTCAAACAAATGCTTTTAATCTAATAAATCTTATTAAATATTTATAACACATATAAAATTAGTAGAAACATATTTATAAAAGTATACCCATGTGACATTTATATTTTAAGAACTAATCTAATAAAAAGAAAAAAATGTCGGCATTTTAATTCTGTGTACACTTATATATAGTGGTACATAATGCAGAGAGAGTTGCATCTTCTTACAGAATTTATTAGCATGTGAATGTAAGTGTATATATACTTATGTTTTATTCAAGTGCTCTAGAAAATCCATTAACCGCGTCTTAGAAGGCCTGACTTAGAAAATTTTACCGAGTCATACATTACACATCTACTTCTCTTCTACAGGAAATTGATATTTTCTATCATCTTTAAAAATTTATTAGTCTCAGATAAATTGAAATTTGTAGATTTAATATTTATCTGATATCAATATTTTAAAATAAATATCTACCTTAAAATTCAATCTATGTATACAACATTGATTAACTTTATTCATAATTAAATTTTTAGCAGTACTCTATACACACGTAACCACCAAAAAAAAAAAAATCAAAATTAATTCAAATTCTATCAATCAGCTAATAATTACAAATCTCTATCCAACTCAATTCACTCCCTACCCCTATAAGCTCTTACCTCACTCCAAAATATCATTATCTATTAAACTCCATCAGCAACTTACCACCAGACAACTTCAACCCATCCACAGACCAACCCCATCATTCACTTCATCATACCTATAAGCTACAGCTCAGTGAAAAGCTCCTCAGAGTTCATTTTCAGATCGCCACGTGCCGACCACAAAAAGGTAGTATATCGCGATCGATTGCAATTACCACGCTGCTGGGGTCTATATACACACCACAAAAATCCAATTGATATCTTGAGGTACACACAGTGTATACATATACACCGTTATACCTTTCCGCGAAGTCACGGACCACCCGGAGGAGTAGCAGCAGCAGCTGATTCTATCGTTAAAGGAGAGATGTAGGCTTCTTCTTCTTCTCGTGGTAAGCCTTGCTTTACCGCCTTCTTTTTCAAGACACGATCGAGGCATCTTAATTTAGAGTTTATCGCTTTCTTTCGGTTTGCTTTCTTCGTTATAGCCATGATTCACCTTGATCATTGTTTCTTTTTCAGTCTTTGTGTCTCTTTGCTTCTTCCGGGTCACTTAAGAATTGCAATCTGAAAGAGAATCTTTGTTTCTCTCAAAAAGACATCGGAATGAAATGCATTTACGATTGACTTTCATTCAATGTCAAGTTAATGAAAATACTTTTTTTTTTAAATATACATGCAATTGAATAAAAAATTATACGACACATGTTCTTCAATTTATGAAATTTATATTGCTAAAGTATCGTACTTCTAGAAAATTAGTATTCAGTGAAAAGTTGGAAACAGATATGGTTATCTCTTAGAAAAGGCGAGAATACAAGAGCGAAAGCAGGCGTAAAACGAGAGAAAAAAAGAGAGGAGAGAGAACTAGGGGGTCTCGAATCTTAATTCCGAAATAAGCCCGACGACCCTAATCGCTGGTGGAACGAGCGTTTTCCCGGGCTGTTAATTAAAACTAAGCCCGCGGAAGAGGTAAAAAGCGCGAACGGAGTGGAAACCAGTGTAGAGGAGGAGGGTAGGGTAGGGTATGTATGTATGTGCATGGAGGAAAAGGAAGGGGTGGGAGATGGAAAAAGAGAGGACCAGTATAGAGATAAAAGAGAGGGAGCAAGTGAAGCTGGGTTGAGCGAGAAAAGGGTGGAAGCTGCAACGCGAGAGGTCGATGTGTAAGAGAAAGAGGGAATGGTATGAGAATAAGTGCGCTGGAGTAATGAACCCTCAGGGGGGGGCTGAGATTAGCCATGTGCATGTGGAGAAAAGACTTCTCGGTAATGTGTATGCGTGGATTCCCTTTTTCCCCTCCTTTTTTTTTTAATTTATGAATGGATATGCGTGTAAGGCGATGTTCTTTACGCACCGATGTTTTATATTTCTTCTTTTTCTTTCTTTTTTTTTGTTCTTTTTTTTTGTTTAGCTGGTAAGGGTGATGTGTCGTAAAAGCAGTTTTCCGTTTTTCAGGTGGATGAAGGATATTTCGAGGCCTGTGGATTAACTGTAAGGCTCTAGAACGTTTTTATTTAATGTCGTTGCATTCTCTTTTTTTTACTCGTGAATTACGAGGGTAATTATGCGTAGTTTGTATGTGGGATTTGAAAATTTTTTTCGGCATTTTAATGACTGGGCTTTATTTCTAATAATGTTATGCTCAGATTATTTTAAGGTAAAAATGTGGTTTAAATAAAAATTATGTTAAGATTATTATGCTAGAATATTATTTTGTTATTAAATTTATTATTAAAATTTATTAATTCTACATTTTCTTTATTCTGCTCTAAAAAAAACTTTTAAATCATCACCATCAACATTCCCTAATATAACACACCTAAATTCTGCAATTGAACAAATAAACACTTTTCAATTCAATTTCACACAAAGTGTAACACATTACAAGATCGTTTAACCTGATATCCAAAACTGAAAAAAAAATTCCTCAATCCAACAAAACCGCGTAAAAGCCATATAAGCTCTTCGAAAAACTTCTTCAGCTTTAGTGTAATAAAACGCAAACTCCGGCAATCTTGGTCTTATAAAACACAAAAAAAAAGAAAAAAAGAAAAAGAGAGTTTCACTAGGCCTTACAAAGCAATTTGAAAAAGCTAGTATCCTTTCTCGCGTGCCTATAGGGCCGAGAGTTCGATTGTTCCTCAACACGTACACACACATATATATAGAAAAAGGCTGGAACGGGTTTCTTCAAAAGTATAGCCAGTCCTATAGCCTTAGGGGGTATAGAGAATCGATCGTTGTTGCACGCGACAGATAAAGAGAAAGAGAGAATCATCGCGGACAGCGATATCAGTGTTAAAAGAGAAAGAGAAGAGCCTGTAATAACAAACGAAATGGAACACCTGGCCTGTGAGGAGTTAAAAATCACGCTCTGCGAGTGTGCATATCGTATATAATCGGAGTTCTCGAATCCAACACTGAGAGAGGAGGGGACGGGGATAGCTCTTGAACTGTTTTTATCTTGCATCGCTGCCAATAATCGCTTTATTTCGTGGTTACACGCAAGCTTTTTTTTCGTATATCTTGCCTTTGGCAAATACGAGTTCTTTTTCATTTGGTATGGCTGTAGAGGATTTTAATTAATCTTACTTTTTAGCATGTGCTGCCGTGTCCTGGATATATGTACTTATATGAAGATCAACTGATGTTGTCAAGTGCAATAAGTATTTTTTTTTAAAGCAGGATCATGGATGCTGTGACTCTTCTTAAGTGCAAAAAAAAATGTAAAGAGCTTTTGATGTTTGGAGATGAAGATGTACTTGTTATATTTGTGAAATTAGGTCTTTATTCATATCGATGGGATTATTGAATTTTTTCTGTTATGAAATGTTGACCTGAATATTTAACGCGAAGCTTTTACTTTTTTTTATATGCATTGGATAGTATAATGATTGATTAAGAGTATCTGTTTAATAAAACCTGGTTTTCATTTATATTGATTTGTGATTGAATTTCAATTCAATTAATTAACAAGTAAAACAGTATCTTTAACATGATGTAAACGTTAGAGACTAACGAGAGTACATTGATTAAACTTCTATTTTCGTTGTAAGTTTCTTGAAGGGTTTAATTTATAAATTGATAACAACTGAAAATTTTTGTTTTAAACACGATGTATACTGATTATTATATGAACATTAAATTAAAATTAATTAGCGTTCATCCTTAAAACAAACGTTTATAAATGCAACAAAAGCATTACATAATTAATTTACAAAAACACCAGGAAAAATAAATTTTCCAAATAACTACCTTACTAAAAATAACATCCTTAAACCAAGTGAAAAAAAAAGAAAAAAAGAAACAGTAAACGTTCTTTACAAAAATTTATCGACCATCGTATA
>JAPYZE010002600.1:0-15651 GCA_030522805.1 Leptomastidea abnormis
AATTTTTCAAAAAAAAATTTTTTTTCTAAGTTCCAAAATTTTAAAAAATGTTCAGAAATCATTCCTAACTTCATTTTAAGCTGTTTTAAGCAAAAAAAATCACATGAGATTTTGGCATGAGATCTCAGGTGAGTTCTCAGGTGAGATTTTTCAGTAGGGTATTCTTTTCTTTCTATACCTAAAGATGGATTGTGGATTGAAATTAATCAGTTGCAGTAAAATAATAACATTGTTAAAGACCAATTTTTAATAACAATATATTTTTACGAATATTTAAAATTTTATATTGGAAAATTTTAATGACTCGTTATATTGGAGTATTTTTAAATATTTTAATCAACAATTATATTGTATAATACAAAAATAAAAATTAATAACATAAAAATACGATTAATTTTCATTTCTTTATCAAAAAATATTAAAGAGAAATAAATGTGATAAATATCGTTCACAATTTTTAAACGTCTTAACAATTGCTATAAAATATAGACAACAGTAAAAATTGTTATAATCATACAATTTGTTATAAGTAGATAATGCGTCAATTCTAATTACTAGAATTAGTTACGAACTATCTAAAAACAATGTATAGAAGATCCCAATGGAAAACTACCTTTTATTTTTTAAAAAAATTTTTTTAATTTTAAATGTAAAACAAAAATTCCTGATCGGGAGATGATGAAAAATAGTATACGCACCACGGGGCTGATTCTACATAGGGTTCCGTTCCCCTGTGTGTGCTGTTCCTCTGTGCTGTTATGCGGTGCTTGTGTTCCGTATGATACACGTAATACGTTAGGTATTATACCTAAAGTTTTATAAAGTTTTATGGTAGTTGAGGTATATTACATGTGTATGACTAGAACACGAGCAACACAGAACACAGCACAGGAACAGCACAGAACAAAGGAACGGAACCCTATGTAGAATCAGCCCGGGAACAAGTTAAGAAGGCTCAGATCACCAGGTTCCCGGCCCTCAGCTTCACCTCGGGCGGAATATCCTGGTGATCTAGGCCTTCTTAATTCTTGTTCCCTATGTGCGTAATATACTATTTATCGTGGACTTAGCAGCCAGTAACAATTATTTTTTATTCGCTTGGCTAGACTTTTTTTTCTGCATTTATAAATTGAAAGAAAAAGATTTTAAGTAAAAATTAATGATCTACAAGTTGTATATCGACGTCCGGAGATTAACGAAGACAAACGCGATTCACGAGGCCTCGCGAAGAGTAAAGCAATTCAAAATTTCTTAAGAAGAGTAACGCGATTCGCGGAGCTCCTACGAAGACTAACATGCTTGACGGAGCTCCTGTAATAAGCTTTTTTTTAATTGTAAGTTTCACCATTACTTTTCATAAAAAATTATTGCAAAAATTTGTAACTTTACTAAATAACGCACACTTGATATCTAATTTTTTTTTATTTTTATATTATAATTAAAAAATAAACATTTTGCCGGAACTCCACAAATCGCATTATTCTTTGTAGGAGCTCCGCAAAACGCGTTATTGTTCGCTGGAGATTTTGAATCGCGTGAGTCTTCGCGTCAATATAATAATTAAATAAAAATATGTTGAAAAACAATTTTTTTTAAATGAATAAAGTACATAGGTAACAATTATGTTGGAAGTGTGTACACTTTGCGCCGCTGCCATAATCAAACTGATAAACCATAGTTTTCATAATATTTATCTTAATTAAAAATTTGAAACCCCTTCTGAGGAAATATATTGCTATAAAACAAGATGACACCAGTACAAGAACGTTTCATTTGATCTAAGTGAGCAAGAAAGATCCTTTTCAAAAATTCAGGCAAGAGAGATCCATTTCAAAATTTCAAGCAAAAGAGTACCTATTCAAAAATTTTGGCAAGACAGTGCCCTTCCAAATAATTTTTTTTTTCTTTCGTTCATTTCAAGTTGTCTGCTGTTTATATTTTTAACATAAAAAAAAAATTTTTATAAATGAATTTTTAAACTCTTCTTTCTTTAATAAAATATCATAATTTTCAAAAAACAGACAGCCAACTTTAAATAAATAAAAAAAAATTTCATTTGGAAGGGCACGGTCTTGCCTAAATTTTTAAAAAGGTGCTCTTTTGCTTGAAATTTTGAAATGGATCTCTCTTGCCTGAATTTTTGAAAAGGATCTTTCTTGCTCCCTTAGTTGAAATGGAACGTTTTTGCTCTAGCCGTCAGTTTATTATGGGATACTTGAATACTGTCATTCATCAACAAGCAACAAATTTTTAAACAGATTTATAATATTAAAATTCATTTTCAATTGTATGTATACTTTGATTTTGTGTGTATATTTTTAATTACTAAAAATATATTATGCATTTTGTACACTAAATTTATGTAAAGTAAGTACTATTTTTTTTTTTTTAATTTCACAAATTTTATATAATTTTGATTTTTTACACAACTTTTTGATCGGATAGGGAAGGACAGGACTGAACTGTACAGGGGCTGGGGGCTTAACTGTATGTTGTTGAATTCATATTCAGAAGTCATTAGCAATTAACAATTTTACATACAATTACAAAAATAGTAAAGTAAAAACTAAATTAATAGACAGGTGAAAAACAGCATTTTTAATAATTTATTATATTTTTAGAATACTCTTTTCTTTCTCTCTGCTGAATGAAAAAAATTTGTGTTATGCTAGATCACATAGAGTTTGGACTTTCACAAAGTCATTTAATTTTATTCAAGTTAAAAAAAATAAAAAAATTTTCGACTCTTGTAGTAGTTTGTACAGATCCCCAAGTTTCGTTTTTATTAATAATCTATTTTGATAGTGATTTTTGCCATATTCATTTTTACTATCTTTTTATTAATTTATATATTGGATTAATGTTTATTTTTTTACTGTTGAAAAAGTATATCTATTCCAGTGTAAAAAAAAACAAAAATCTTAAAATAACAAGCTAATAATTAAATGTTTCAGTGTAGCACTAGCACATCTTAATTAATTGCACCTATAATATACTCCAGTCCTATATATTCTACACGACTTATTCATTTGTTTAAAAAAAAAAAACTGCCTACTTAATTCAGCACACCGCAACTACAGCACTCCGAAAATTTTCATTCAGTTCAAAGAAAAAGTATAAGCAATTAAATAAAAGTATATACTTTGTATGTACACAATACTCACAAGCACGTGGACGCCATCCTTGGTGACAACAGCCAACCTGTTATCTTCGGACCAGCTAACAGCGAAGCTTTTCGTAATTACCGGACTAAGTGAGCGTGAATAAAATTGTCTAGCCTCCATTTGATCGGTCGTTGTCATTTCATGGTCATTACTTTTGCTCGTACTTGCTGTTGTCTCAAACGCCGGCTGCTGCTGCATATCCTCCTCCTCATTCCTCAATATAAAACTGCGCTATCCTACAAATATCAGCTGTTCGGTCTCTCTCTCTTTCTCTTTTGCACGTCAGTCGTCAGTTGGTAAAATACGGTTTCTTTGCCCGCGTATTGTATATATATATATTATAGGATGAGGTTAGGTCGTGGCGTGCTATAGACGTGCGAGCGCGCGTAAACACAACTTAGATTGGTATACCCCGACAGTTTCAAGTTTCAACGGCGTCTTTAACCTTATCTTATTGTTATGTGTTATTTTCTACTTATTCTCAGAATTCAGGCGGGCCGCCTTTTCTTTGTTGCTCTTTCTCAACTACAGCCGAGTGATCCGATACCATCATGCTCTTGTCGATAAGAAAACCTGGCTTAGCAGTTGGAGTTGCTTCTGGTATGTCAAGGTAGCCGTCATCATATAAACATTGGCTTCTCGACTGCTATTATAGAACGGATGCACTGCACCCCGGTGCAGGCGAAAGCCGCTCCAGCTCGGCCATCGGCTGTGCGATGGCGGGCTCCAAAAATGATATTGCGTCCTCTTCCTGCTCCTCCGCCGTTGATGCCGAGTCGGAGACTCGTGGCTTTGATCGGTCAGCAGGTAATAAATGGATCTATCCGGAGAACTATCCACGCAGAGAGTACCAGTTCTCCATCGCACAGACAGCTCTCTTTAATAACACCCTTGTTTGCCTGCCGACAGGTATGTTTTTGGTCTAGTTTTATGTACTTTTATGACTTATGATGAAGCTCCATGATTGAAGATATCTTGATTTACTTTTACAGGCCTTGGTAAGACCTTTATTGCTGCCGTGGTCATGTACAATTTTTGGCGATGGTACCCCATGGGCAGAGTTGTGTTTATGGCTCCCACTAAGCCACTTGTAGCTCAACAAATAAATGCATGCCATGAAATTATGGGTATACCCAGCGATCAAACTATCGAGCTTACAGGTCAGTTTTTTTAGTAAAATTTTATATACTTTATATGATGTTATGTTGCTTTGTATACTTCTTAGTAATCACAATATTGATGTTGCAGGAGCTATTGTTCAAACGAAACGCAGACAAGCTTGGAAGCAATATCGTGTTATTTTTGCTACTCCTCAGACATTTCAGAAAGATCTTCAGAATGAGATTGTACCTGTTGATTTAATAAAATGTGTTGTCATTGATGAAGCTCACAAAGCTTTGGGAAAACATTCTTATTGCGAGGTATGTATTGTTAAAATATTATCTCAGAAATTATATAATTACAATTAAATCTCACACTTTTTTTAGATTGTAAGAATGTTGAATGAAAAGACCAAATTTTTTCGTATACTTGCTTTATCAGCAACACCTGGAAGTAAAATAGACCATGTTAGAGAGGTAAATATATTTTTGTTGTGATAAAAACATATTTGTAACAAAATTAATTAAACTGAAACTCTAATAGTGAAAAATAATTATGAATAATTTATTTTTCAACTCATAGGTAATTCAGAATTTACTTATTAGTGAGTTGGAATTAAGAGATGATACTTCGCCAGATGTTATTCCTTACACTAACGACAGATCTTTGGAAAAAATAATTGTTGGTTTGGATAAAGAACACAGAGAAATAAAAGATAGATATGTAAATATTATGGATCCTCATGTAAGAATTCTTATTAAAAATCACATTTTACAAGGCAGTACAGCAAATATTTCCAAAGGAAGGGTACTGTTTTTATAGTAAATATAATAAAAAATATTTAAAAACAAGTGAATAATGCCAATGTACATTTTTTTGTAGATATTTATGTTAATGAAGCAGTATGAAAGTAGGCCACAAAAAGCAAATAACCATGGTACAATTATGAAAACATTAAATATATTATTAACAATGTATCATGCCTATGAACTTCTTGTTAAGCATGGATTGCGAGCATTTTACAATTTTTATTTAAGTAAGCAAATCTGGTTTATATTAAATGAATTATTTTTTTCAATTAGTGTAACTTATATTTCTCTTTTATTTAAAGCGCATTCAGATAAGTTCTGGATGGATGGTGAGCTAGACTTGAAATTACTTTTAGAAAATATAAAACATTACCTTGGAGATTTCCCAGTGATTCAATCATTACCTGATGGTACTATTCCAGAAGTAAGTTTAAACCAAACAATTTTTTATAATCTAAAACTTATTACTTTTTATTTTAAAAATATGCTTTTTTAGATTCCTGATCATGTGATATTTGGCCATAATAAGTTTTACAAACTACGTGAATTGTTAGAAGAACACTTTCGATCATTTGCTAGTCAAAATAAAAGTACACGTGCTATTGTATTTGTAGAAGTACGATAAGTTGTATTACAATATTTGTTTTTATATGTATAAAAATTATTATTTAATTGCAATGCTTAATATATATTTTAAATTTCTAGTATAGAGATATTGTTAATGAAGTTTACGTATTATTGCTGCAAAATAGACCACTCATAAGGCCACAAATGTTTGTTGGTCAAGCTGGGCAAAAGCAAAAAGATCAGCTTGCTGCATTAGAAGACTTTAGAAACAATCAAGTAAATGTGCTGATATCAACATCAGTTGGTAAAATAAAAATATTTCATTTGTACTTTAAAATGTAAAAAAAATATACAAAAAAAATGTTTCAATATAAATAGAATTCTATAATTATAATTGAATAACTAGAATTTTTTATTAAAATTTTTGCTCATTAATTACTTTTTTTTTTATAATTTAGGGGAAGAAGGACTGGATGTAGGTGAGGTAGATCTTATTGTTTGCTTTGACATATCTTCAAGTACCCCAACTAGACTTGTTCAGCGAATGGGAAGGACAGGAAGGAAGCGTAGCGGACGCGTAGTACTTTTGCTGACAGAGGGAAAAGAAGTGCAGGTGAAGTTTTTAACCACTTAATTTGCCAATGGTTAATTTAAAAGCTATTTATAAAATTATTAAAATATCTTCATGAAAGCCATACGCGAAAAAATATTGTGTTAGTATTCAGATATGAAAAGATGTATTATGAAAAAGCATAAATAATTCTAGTAATTTATTTATCTTAATTGTAATACAAATTAAAAAAAAGTTTTCAAATAAATCACATTTGATTTGACATCAACAGCGTGCTTTAAAATTGATGGGACTTTAATACACTCTACCTGCACCAAGTTTTTTCTTTCACTTAGTTAGCATGACTGCGTAGTAAATTTCTTTATTTTTCAACTATAAGTTGCCCCAAAATGAAAGAGTGGCTATGTGTGCCAATGATGTTGATGTGATTTATTTGGTAACTTTTTTTAAGTTTAGAAAAATGTTAACTTCTATATAATATTTACTCAGATTTTTCTTATAATTCCTTTAGTCAAAAATTTTTAAAATAAGATAAAGTTATTTTGATCTTTTTATGTACTTATAGAATTTATCTTTATAATTCTTTATTAAGAAAAAGTAAAATAATCAAGTTTAGGAGTAGTTCAATGGCTTACACTTAACTAATTTTTTATCTTTGAAGACTCTGCAACAAGCTATGTTTAAAAAAGACTCGATGAATAGTAAGATTCTGCAATCAAGCAATATTGCCTCATCGCTCTACCAGTCAAGTCCACGCATGGTGCCAGATGATATCTCTCCAGATTGCTACACTATGTTCATTAAGTCTTTGCCCAAGACTCCAAAACCCAAACTTACCAGTCGAGGTGCTAAGCAGTCCTCAACATCCGAAACGTCCGAACCAAAGAAGCCAAGAAAAAGAAAAAAGAATGATGTTCAGGAGTCTAATGCAGATGAACCCCAGCCTTCTACCTCTAAGACTCAACAAAGTCCTAAAAAAGCTGGTGGTATTCAGGTATTGTGGGTTTCTTAACTGTGTTGTCATGTGTTGCTATGTAAATTCTGTTTTCAAATTCCTGTTTTGTACAATTATTTACTATCAATAAATTTAAATTCTCTAGTTTTAAGTGCATGCTAAATACTATGAAATATTTTTGATAAAATTTTGAAGATTGTGAAAAAACAAAAATTGGAATAAAAATAATTGTAAAATAAAGCAAGCATATAATTATGAAATAAGTATTATAAAGTTATAACTATACCTTTTGAGGTTGCAAAAAGTGGAAAAGGTGATCTATTTTTCTTTTCTTTTTATTGAAACATTCTTATTTTATTTCTATTTATTACATTACTATATAAAATTACACTTCTTCTTTTAATAAGCACGAATTAAAGTAGAAGTGTTTTCAATAAATAATGTAATTAATCTAGTGACAAGCATGACTTTTTCAACTGTGCTTTTTTTTATAAAAGTTAAAATTTTTTTTTAACTTGAGTATTTTTCTACAATTACAAGGTATAAAGGTACTATATTTCTAAATTAAAGAGTAAAATTCATAGAATGATATAATTAGAAAAGATTTATCATAATTGTAAACTTTATATAGTTTTTAATAAATAAACTGACTTAAACGCGTTTCGCGAAAATCGTACACCTTACGCTTATTCGATTGTAACGAACATTTTTAAATTGTTCGAAAATCAAGCGGTAAAACAGTGTAACGGTAATAAACATTCGAATTTTAAATTCAGTTACACCAAATAGAATTTTTAATATACCCAATAATAATAATTAAATTTTTATCAATCTTCATACAAAATCTTACAATTTTTATCATTATCCTAAAAAAATTGTTAAATCTTTAAAAAATAAAATTCACGCCTGCATAATCAACTTCACCTACACACCCACCATATTCTAAACCAATCAAAATCCACTATCTAATCAACCTTTCGACCAATCCCAACCCCCCCTAAAAAAAATCGCACCCCAACTTAAATCTACAATTCTTACTTTCAGTCATCGATGATGCGATTCCTCAAGGACCCTCGTCACCAGTCAACCTCATCTCAACAGCATACCAATCAAAAACGTCCTCTAGCATCAACCAGCAGTACAGAAGACGACTCAGGGATCATCATACTATCCCAAGAATTTCAACGTCCAAGTGATCCAACAGATCCATACTCGATAATCCGTCCATCCGACGTTAAGCTTATCACCTCTGACGAGCTTGCCAACGAGTTTTTAACCCTGTGCGCAATGAAGCGTTCCGAGCCAGCTGAACCAGAGGCTTTTACAATCGACAGTCCTTATTTACGAAAGCCTCAGTCATCTTATGATCTAGATATTCAAGAAGATCCATTTGCAAAACTCTCAGTGCCATCGGTCAACTGCCTTGATTTCATATCTAAATTGACAATCTGCGATGAACAAATTGCTCTGCCTGATAACGATCAGGATTATGATGATTTTCAAGACAACGAGGATCTTGGCTTTGGTGACAGAAGCGAACTCGTTGATTTGTCGGATGGTGAGGTAGTAGAGCTGGTAGACGAGCTCGATGATGA
The DNA here is from genome assembly GCA_030522805.1 of Leptomastidea abnormis. NCBI lineage: Eukaryota > Metazoa > Arthropoda > Insecta > Hymenoptera > Encyrtidae > Leptomastidea > Leptomastidea abnormis. The sequence continues at coordinate 8,763 of JAPYZE010002600.1, forward strand.
TCGTAATAGAGCTGTGGAGCTTGAAGATGGATGTTTCGAAGTGGTTGAGTCAAAGTACGCCAGGAGATCGCGACAGTTGGTACCTAACGAAGCTCCTTCGCCTATCAAACCGGTTGTCAGTCGTGAAGCCAGCGTTGAAGTTGATTTTGAAGCTATACTCGACGATGCGACCGAGATATCCTCATCCTCATCTGTTTGCCACAACGAAGCTGTTATTCCAGATAGTTTATTGGATGAACTGCTTGATGGTGACTCTAGTGAAGATATTAATAACAAAGGTGCAGCAGAGGAACAGGAGGGTAATGATGATGATGATGATGACGAAGAGGAGGATCTGTTTAAAGATTTGAGTCAAAGTTTCAGTCCAGATGAAAGCAAAACACTGATAGCTGAGCCAGATGCGGATGAGACACTGCGGCCAGCTCCTGATGCTCAACTCCCAAATAAGCGTTGCGCAAGTCAAAGTCCGTGTAAAGACTCACCAACTAAACGTCAACGTTTACTCACTACGTGCCTACCTCGTGGTGATTCGTCCGATAGCGATGCTGTTCTTGGTACTCCACCAAAATCAAAGCCCAGACTCGATCGTTCATTATTAAGTCGTTCGGTGAGTTTCGAGCCAGAAGCTGAGCCTCCTACTGTTATTGCTGCTGCTCCTACTACTACTACTACTACTACTAAGGCTAGTACTACTACTGCTGTTGTCTATCCTGATTCGGATGAGGATCTATTTGATGATTTGGATTTCGAGACGCAATTCAGTCCTGATAAACCAACAAACGAAGCTGAGGATGACAAAGATGCGACATTTTTTGAGCCAGATCAGGATGGTAATAAGGATGATGATTGTATTCAAGTTGAGAAGAATACTTTGAATTTAGAAAAAAGAGATGTGAACATAGATCAGCAGACTAAGGTAGAAGAGAGAAGAGAAAGACAAGAGATTGAAAGGAAAGAGGACAAGCTGAAGAAGAGTAGCAATAATAAGGTGATCAAAGAACTTCATTGTGATCTCGAGTTTGACGATTGGGATGAGTTTGAAATAGCACCCATAATATGTGGACCGAAGCCAAGTGTTATGCAGGAAAAAGTCAGTAGTTTCTTTGCGCCCAAAACAAAGTCAACGTTAACGGCGACGACGGCAACGACGACGACGCAGCAAAATGTTAAAAAATCTCAGCCCTTGTCATCGTCAGGCTGGATTTCACCTGGACTTCCAGCAAAGAAGAGTATATTTCAGCAGCCCAAAAAGCCTCTAAGTCTGAAAAATCTGAAGCCAAGTAATTTTGTTGAGAAGCGGACCGAAACCGACAAAAAGCCACCTGGTTCAGGTAACAATCAATCTTATAGTACTTACAGGCTTGAAAGCTCAGTCCGACCGAGCTTACGACTGTCCAGTCTGAAAAAAAGTCCACCCATCGATGAGAGCAAAGACAAGGATGGTTTCTTGCTACCCCTGCAACCTGTAGCTAAGGTCACCAACGAGAAGGAAAACAAGCAACCGTATTTGGCTATTTCAACTCATCGTAAGGAGAGCAGTGTAAGTCCTCGCTTTCGCAGATATCATAGCGAAAGTAGCCTGTACAGCCCAAGTAGTAGTAGTGTCTCTAGGAATCGGAAAAAAATCAAAAAGAGAAGTAAGACTGCTAGACGTCGTCGACTTGCCAATGAATTTATCGAGGAAGAGGCTGATGTTTCTTCGGACTGCGACACATCAGCTGGTAGTTCGGGCGATGACGACGAGGACGATACCAACGATCTCAGCAATTTCGTTAGCTATACGCAGGTACACGAAGACGAGGATATGCAGGCTCATTATCTTCAAACGATTAATCGAAGTCCAATACGACCTGGTGCTTTTATTATTAAAGAGGCAAGAAATCCTTTGCCTCAGATAGAGCTCTATTCGCAGCCTGTCTCACAAAGAGAAGATACTTATTTACATGTAAGTAAACTTGATAAAATTCGTCATATAAGAGACTTATTTTAAAAACATTAATTATAAAATATGTACACATAAGGTCCATGAAAATTTATTTTAATGGTGCAATTTTTATTTACGTATTCATTAATAATTGAATGCATAAATTTTTATTGCTTAAAAAATAAACGCATTATGCAAAATTTAATTTTTCATTTCATTGTGTACATTTTGTCTATAGCAATAAAAATGTTTTTTGATTTTACAGGATTCTTTTTGCATTGGTGATGAAACTGAACTGGCTGATCAAGACAGTAACAGTCCTTCAAACGATACAATTCTAGAAAATGTAGATTATAATTTTGAAAATAGAAGACAAAGACTTAATAAAAAACGTAAATTAGTATTTAAAAGTTTTAAAAATAAAAGAAAACAAATTAAATCAAGTGGAAAAACATCAAGTAGTAACAGTGTCACTACAAATAATAGTACTAGCACTAGTAGTAGTAATAGTAGTGAAGATGAAACTGAACTTCTTCGAAAACAAATTATGGAAGAGTCCATGATATTAAAAAAATCAAAATAATATTTAAATATTTTTATAAATTACAACGAACACTTGTAAATATTAATTATTTTGTAATGAAATGTGTATAAATGTTTAAAGTTTAAGACTAACAGATACCAGTTAAAAAAAATTAATTATTTGTTCTATGTTCACAAGATATTTAAAAATTTGTTTGCGTAAAATAATTTATTTTATAAATAATAAGCAAAGATTTTTGCAATATTGTGTATTGTTATTTAAAATTTCTTTTAGAGTAAAAAAAACTTTTATCAATATCGAATTTTATTATTTTTATTGACAATTCCGAAAATCCAAAAAATCAGAATAAATAACAATTAATATTATTGAAATAATTTACAAATTATTAAAACATTTTATATCTTCTAAAAAATATACATCACTTTAAAAGAATTTTTAGATGTTTTGAAAAGACTTTACGACTTTGTCTTATAAGCACTTCCAAACAAGATTTTGCAAAAAAAAAGAATAATGTCGAAATTCTTATACTGTTTAATTAAAAATTTTATAGGAAATTATGAGTTTTGTTTAAAAATTAATCAATGAAAAGTTTTTATTTAGATAAAAAATTTAAAATAAAATTATAAAATTGAAATTTTAATTGTAAATGATAATTTTAACATCATAATTTATTAGTAAACCAAACTTTGCTTCATTTAAAAAACATAAAATTACATCATTTAAAAGGTGTCAGTCTGTATACATTAGGGTGGATCTTAAAAAAAAAGTTGTGAATGCACCCTCGCAATTTTTAGATAAAAATAAAAAAAAAAAATCAGAGAAATGTTCTAAAAAAATAATGAATTTTTCTGATTTATCTGAAATAATAGAACTGAATAATACAACAATCTGAATAACTTCTGAAATTAAATGAAATAAAAATAAACGTGGCAATTACTTTTAATCTTCTCTGTATAAGATTATATTTACAATGATCATGAAATTAATTAAATAGTAACATTTGAAACCAAAAATTTTGTGTTGAAATAATAAATGTCTGGAAAAATTATAGTGCCTGTAACGCGTTAGTCGCTAAAGAAAATTTGACGTTACAAAAATATTTTTCTTTAGTTGGAAATTTTTAAAATAAATTATGCAATATTAATGTCTAATTGAAATATGTTTTATTTATCTTTATTTAAAAGCTTAAATTTATGACAAGTTGTAAATCACAATATAATTAATCGACTAACATAGATTGCCGTTTTTAATAGATATTTAGAATTTATGACCAATTAGTTTAAGGTAAAAAATAATTAATGAAAATTTATTTCAACATTAATGTAACGGAAAAAACCCTACGTCAGTGATAAGAGAATAAACTGATTTATTTTATAACGAATGGCTTACTCAATGATTAATTTACAATAAGCTCAGCAACGAATTGGCCCATTTCACTTTTAAATCTTATATTCCAACAACTTATTTAGATAACCAAATTTTTAGTCTTGCATAGTTAAATTTTACATTATATACATTTGTAAGTTAGTTTTAACAAAAGTTTAATCGACAGTATGCATGAGATATTATTAGGAATTTTAATTGTAGTAGATTTGGTTTGATAATACTAAATGATCAGATCAAGGATTAAATTGCACTCCTAAATCAAATGATAAAAATTTTTATTAAATTATTCTAGAAGTAACAGAGCTTATCCAAATAAGTCTAAGATTTATTAAATAAATTAAATAAACTTTGAAAAAAATGTATATGTTTGAATAATATTTGAAGTAGCTTAATTCAGAACAACTATTATTAATTTGATGTTGTATTTTAGATTTTTTGCATTTGGTTATTCTCAAGAAATAATCCAATTTATTAAAAAAAGTATAATGATAAAAAATACATTTTTAGAAAATATAATTTTTATTTTTGAGTTTTTTTTTCTAATTATAAACATTTTTGTTTTCAAGTTTCAAAAACTTTTCAATTTTAAATACAAACTATTTGAGACACGTATAGACTAAAATAGTTTGAAAATTTGGCATCACTAGCTCTTTCAGTAGTAAATCTTTAAAAATTATAATTGAATGAAAATTATTTAATGATTTGGTTGAATAAAAGTTTTTAAATGAGATCATTGAATAAAAATTTATCAATGATATAATTCATTGATGAAAGCCATGAGTATTAAGTCAACAAAGATGATTTTTTTTTTTTTTATTGAACAGATGAATGTACATATGACTTATCATGGAATCTCACCAAATTAATTACGAAAATTACATGGTTTAAAAAAATCTTTATTTAGAAAAATATAATTATTTTTAATTCAAAAATTTGATCAACTTATCAGAAAACATTTTTTATATGTACTGTAACAAATTTTTTAAAATCGATTGGTACCTAAAAGAATAATTAATTTCTTATTGTGTTTTATAAATAACTAATGTTTGTGCTCATCTGATAAAAAAATTTTTTGAACGAAGTTATATTCTCTTAAAAAACTATAAAGTCATTACCCCTAAAAAAAGAAACTTATGAAACAGAAAAAATTTTTTACTTGCTTAGTATAAAGTAGGTACATAAATTATTAAAAATTATTAACATTTTAATTGGTGGTTTTGAGCCAATTTTCTTATCAAAATCGATAATTCAATTTCGCAAAAAGAGGTACGCAATAAATAATAAAAAACTATACATTTTCAAGATCCACGCGTTAGAATAGATTTTTAAAGTTTTCATTTGTGAAAATGAATTATCGATCTCGATAATAAATATTACTTACAAAAGAAACTAATTAAATTGAATAAAATTTTATGTTTATCAAAAATTAATCTAATAAATTTTAATACAAGGACATAAATGAAGATTGATGAACCATGGCTTTGCTTTAATTTTTTTTTTGTTTCTTTAAGCCATATACCAATCATGTACTTCAAATTAAATTTTAAGTTTGTTTTACTAATTTTATGTGTTTTATTCAATATATTATTGCAAATATTTAAATATTACATCTTTAATCATTTAGACACGCTGTGTATAATCATAAAATAATTTTTAATTTTAATAAAATAATAATTAACATCTTCTGTATCATTGATACAAATTCGAAATTCATGACCTACGAAATAATTTATGATTTTCAAATTTAGATATCAATTTCCAATAAATTTGGATTTTTTGCGTCATTTGCCAGTATCTTTTGAAAAGTTACTTGAAATACATATATTAATCTTTGCAATATATTGAACTTATTACAAATTGAAAATGTTAAGTAAAACTTTAGGAATATTCTTTTACTTTTCTATTTTTAGTCTTTGTTATGCTGATGAAAATTGTAAGTATTTTTTTTTTTTTTGCATTAATAAAAATTACATTTAAATAAGAGTTATGATTATATTTAGCCTTTAAGAATAAGTAAAATTTTACTAGTAAAACTCAAATTAGAATCTCATTTATTTATAATGTTTTACGTACCCATTACTTTTTATGTTTTTGAAACTAAATTTTGATGCTGAAATATTCTAATCCTTTAAACAATATTTTATAATGAGAGATACAAATAAAAATTTTTACATTTCAAAATCATATCATTTTGTTAAAATTAAAAATTACTAAAATGAACCAAAATCATTTTTATTTTTAGACTTAATAATTGTACTAACTAATCTTTAAAGAAATAATAGTGTACAGAAAATGGCTTTTTGAATAAAATTTTTTTTAGTGAATTTCATGCAAATGATTTAAAATGAATATTTAATGCAAAAATTTTTTTTTGTTTTTCTTACAGTTTGGTTGTAATACAATTTCAAGTTTGGTGTATTTATAAATAAATTCAATAAGATTTATCTATCAATTAATTAATTTTTCAAAATTGAAAAATCTGCTAATATTTTATTTTTTAATATTTTTTGTTCGTAAAGGTTTCTATTAATGCCGAGCATGTACACCTACTTTGTAATAATCTTCTTGAATTTTTTATATTCTCTTAAATATGTTTATTTTAAATTATTTGAATAAAATCTGCTATATAAAGAATTACAAAAGGAGGAATGTTTCCTACCTTTTCTATAAAAAATAATAAAAAATTAATAATGAAACGTAATATTTTATACTCAATATTTTTATAGCAAACAATACAATCATCGGATCAACATGTAAAGAAAATGAATATTACACCAATATCATCAAAAAAGGTAAATTTTATTCTTATTCACATACATCAACTCTAAATAATCTCCGTTAACCAAGACATTAAAAGAACGAAAATTTTTTTAATGTTTTTTTTTCAATAAAATTAATTTTTTGTAATTCCGTGCGTAAAATTCAATTTTACGCATCGTTTTGGGTGTGTAAAATACTACTTTTTCGCACTGGTTTACAGTGCGAAATAGTTATTTTCGTAACAAGGGCGCAAAAGGCGTCATTCCCGCACGAGT
>JAPYZE010002601.1:0-15646 GCA_030522805.1 Leptomastidea abnormis
ATATATATATATATATATATATATATATAATTAATCTAAATTTTACACTTACGATATGAGTTTATTTTAATTTTTTCTCAATTTTTATTAAAGTTTGATACTTGTACAAATAAACTAAGAACGTTATAAAAGAGACTTGACACTGTTGCTTCAACTAGAGGTTTCTCTAGAATAGTTTCTACATCTGTTGTATACTATGTTTAAAAGAAAATTAGCGTTTACATACACGCCAATTTCGAGAAGGGAGAGAAAGAAAGAAAAAGTAAAAGGAGGGGAAGTTGAGGACGACGCTATACTTTATAATCGGTTGTTGGTTATAGGATCAATAACTGTATATACAAATAAGAAAGTATAATTTATTGAAATGATTATTTATTTTTATAAACTTAAAATAATTTAGTACAATTTAAGTATTTTTGTCTTACGTTAGATTTTCAAAAACCTTTTAATTACAATACAATATTCTTTCTTAAAAAACTTTTATTTTAAATATAAAAAATAAAAATAAAGATTTAGTTTTTAAAACAAAATGATGCTTTTGTCCCAATCGTTCCTATGTATACATACATTCATACATATATATTTCACATTTAAACTTTTCTCTTTTCAGTCATTACTCGACAATGTCCTAATATTCTCCAATTTTATCATATCCTCAATATCAATACAATTTTTGATATTACTAACAACTAAACTTGGTAGTTTATAATGAAAAATCATATTTAAATTTTTCTCGGCATTACTTACAGCCTCGGATTCAATTGGCGGCAGTGGTCGCGTACCGAGTACATAATTTTTAGTGAGAAAATTTGCATAGCGTTTAAAGCCGTGCTTCGACTTTAATAATATTTTTCGCATTCCTGGCTTTTCAGCAACTTTGATACAGGTGAGTTTTTTCGCGTGTAGAAAATCATAGAAGGTTAATTTACCGCATAATCGCGTTTCCTTCATCCTTTGAATCTCTTTCGTATACTTTGATATAAGCCGAGAACGCTTCTTTTTTGACAACACATTACTTTGATGAGCAAGTATAGTATCGATATTTCGATCTTTGCCAAAGCCAGCAGCTATCCTCTTGAGTTGAAATTTTTCTAAAAATTTATTTGCGCCCTCCCCCTCTTCGTAATCAGGAAAATTTTCAGTATCAGCGCCAAACTCAAGCAGTAATGTAAGATTTTCCATTCTATAAATTTTACCAAACTGCAACGGTGTCCTCCCATTTTTATCCCGAACATTAATGTCTACTTCAGGCTGACATAGAACGTGTTTGATTACTTTTGTCAAGTTCACTTTAACAAGTCGATGCAAAACAGTTGTACCATCGTTGTCGGCTGGCTTCATAATATCAATTCCACTTTGACGTAGAAATTTGAGCATTATTTGTTTGCGATTTACGTGAGGCCCGGAGGAGGCTGCATAAAGTGGAGTACAGCCGTTTATGTCAGTGGCGTTAATATCAGCGCTGTAATCAATAAGCAATTTAAAAATTTTCTTTTGACGTTTCCACTCTTTCCAACCTCCCAACGTAACAACATGTAAAAGACTACGATTTTTGTTATCTTTATGCTTGAGATTAGCGCCTCGAGCAACAAGCAGCTTGAAAATAGATTCGCGCGAGGAAATTACCGCGCAGAATAAACTGGCATAACCGTTTTCATCAACGCTTTCAATAGACACTCCCCGATTCAGCAAATACTTGACTATAGATTTGGATCCTGATCTGCAGGCTGCAAATAACATCTTTTGGCTCCATTCATTGTTACTTATTTCTCGATTTTTACATTTTAAAAATAATTTGAACAACTAAAAACAAACAAAAGTAGCTTTATCAATAAGCTTTCTAAAAATATTTTATATTGAATGATGTAATTATTGCAGAAATTGTATACTTACAGATAAATCACCTTCCTCAATGATTCTATGCCAATAATTGTAGGTATATCTGCTTCGTTCCGTCAAAGAATCATCTGGGTCGCATCCATGATTAATCAGTAATTCGATAACTTTATGATTCCTCTTTATTATCGCATAAGATAGTATGGTACGTGGCCAGACTTTTTCTGTTAGGTCAAAATCTGGAATGGCTCCGTGAGCAAGTAAAAGCTCGACTGACACTTCATCGCCATTAAGTGCGGCTAAATCAAGCGCTGATTTCAACATTGACTTGAATTTATATGTCTCATTAGAATTTGCATTGCTTAACAATAATTTTAATTTATCGTGATCCTTTCTTGATACAACTTTTCTTATTTGTTGCTCTTGGTCTTCCATCATTTTTTTTCCTGCTGTGCACTTTAATTACAAGCATAGAAATTAAAAACAAATCATTAATTTTGCTTTATTTTAATTTATATATTTATATGTAAAATTTAAATTTATTCTATTATTCATGCCACATTAAACAATCAATTAAACATGTAAAATTTTATTATAACTATCTAAAAATTGTCACTTCAAAATGATTTTCAGGCTCTCACAGCATAAAATATCATTTGAAACAGGTAGTTAAGTGACGTTTCAGCGCATAGGACTTTTTTCCCTCGTTTCACTCAGGTAAAAAACATTTTAAGCTGTAAAAAATTGACTTACCAGTGTTGAAAAAATATTAAAATTACACTTTTTTATCCAATTTAATATGTGGTGGAATGATGACACGCATTAGATTTAAACATAAAAATTTCTTATTTTTCCTGATTATTCAATGAAACAACGTCAGACTGTAAAGAAATTCAATGCCAATAATTTAAAGAATTACTGAATTTATAGATGAACGGTTTCTGAAAAGTAGCGTGTACACGCTAACGCTATACGCCAATGAAAATACATATAGTAATGTTTTGGGCCTGTATCTTTTGGTATACAGAAAGAGAAAAAGAGAAAGAGAATGAGTGACGCTATATCGCTTTGATGCTCTCTGGCATATAACGATATGACTTGTACCTATGTAGATTCTAATTTAAACTTATGTAACTCTGTCGGTGACCTGACACTTGTCGATTTTATGTTACTTGATATAAATTAACATATTTTTGTCAAAACATCTCAGTGCCAACACAGTCTTTAATTAATTAAGATTGTACTGGTGCTAATTGTAAGATATTTTTACAAATATGTTGTTTTGACAGGTATATCTCTACAAAACAAACTCTCGCATATTTATTTTATAAAAATTTTATTTGAGATCGACAACTTGTGATCAAAAATTAATACTTACTGTTGAAACTTAGCTACAATAATTGAAATATCAGAAATATACATTTATAATATTATACAGAAGAAAATCTTTATTTTAAAAAATTTTATTCGGTTAACGATTAACTTTATGGTTTCAGTCTAACATAAAACAAAATTCAGAAGCATAAATATCGTAAGCTGATGTGAGTATATAGAATGGATATATTTACAACGTAGACTTATTGACATAATAGAGCTGTATAATTTCACATTTACAATTTTGTCTTTTTGTTAATCACTATATATTTGATGTATATCGCTTTAAACAATTTGATATTATAATATTCTTCAAAATTACCATATCCTTAAAATCAATATTGTTATTGATAATAAAAATAATTAAGCTTGTCAGCTTATTAATAAATATAATCTTATATCAATCTTATAAAATTTTCCACACTATTGCTATACATTTTTTTAGAGAATTTCTAATAATTAACTTTACTATCTAGCGCTTGCTACTATATAAGTACCGATCTTCTTTACACATTATTGTTTATCTTTTTCTCTGCATTCTATTTCATATTTACGTTTATTTTACCGTCATCTACATATGTATAACATTTACTAAATTTATCATATCCTCAATGTCAATAAAATTTCTAATATTATAAACAACTGAATTTGGTAGCTTATGATTGAAAATATAATCAAGATTTTTATCCGCAGAAAAAAAAGCTTGAGATTCGATAGGTGTTAGTTGTTGGATACCGTATACAAAATTTTTAGCAAGTAAATTTTCGTAATGTTTAAACTTAGTTATAGAGAAGATAAATAAATCTAACGTCCCGGGTTTTTTAGCGATGCTGGCGCAGGTGAATTTATTTGCGTGAAGAAAATCATAACAGGTCATATCATCGGTAAGTATTCATTCGCTGAATTTCCTCTAAATACGTGAACTTTAATCGATCAATCTCTTCTTGTTTATTTAAAAACGAGTCATACTTGCTAAGTAGAATGTTAACATTTTCATCTTCGCTTAGACCAGCAACAATTCTCTTGAGTCTGTATTGTGCTAAGATATTAAAGAATATTTCTACACGCGGGGATTTTATTAAGCAGTGTAAAACTTCCGTGTTTGCACCACACTCAACCAATAATCTGAAATTTTCTGAATTATATGTTTCGATGCATTGCAATGGAGTTTTGCCTTCTTTATTCCGAGCGTTAATATCTACATTAGGCTGACATAGTATACGTTTAATTATTTTTTGATTACGCCATGCAACAGCGTGATGCAAAACGGTCATACCATGGATATCCGGTGTAGAAAAATCAACGTTTGTCTGGCGTAAAAACAAATAGATTACGTTGTAGTTAAAGTAAGACCCGACGAAGGCTGTGTTGATTGGGGTGAGACCATTATTATCAGTGGCATTAATCTCAACACCACGATTGATCAGCAATTGGATAATATTTAGTGGATTCGTTAATTTATCACTACGTTCAACAACAACGTGTAAAAGATTACGACCTTTGAAGTCCTTGTGACCGAGGTACGCTCCTCGATTAATAAGAAGATCGAAAATAGAAATACATTCGAAGATTATCGCGTAGAATAAACTGGTCCAACCGTTTCTATCGATGCTTTCAATGGATACCCCTTGATTTAGTAAATACTCAACTATTACTCTTGAGCCTAGGCCACAAGCTGTAAGTAACATCCTTTGGCTCCATTCGTCATTTTGAATTTCTCGGCCCTTGCATTCGAGTAATAACTGTAAAATCTGAAAACAAGCGAAAGTTTGGTAATTAATTATGGAGTTTACAAACGATCAGACGAATATTAAACAGGAATTTAATACTTACTGGTAAATTTTTTAACTCGACAATTTTATACCAATAATCGGGAAAAATCATGTGTCGAACTGGATGCAGCCTGATGTTGGTCTCAAGGTTTGTATCAGGATCGCATCCATGATTAACAAGTAATTGAATAATTTCACGATTACCTTTGAGAATCGCTCGTGAGAGTGTACTTTGAGGCCAGATGTGTATCGGCCGTTCGTAATCTGGGATGGCTCCATGAGAAAGTAATAGTTCGACCGCGACTCTATTGCCTTTACTTACAGCTAAATCAAGTGCCGATTCATTTTCCACCATACTATTTATTACATTGATATTTACATCGCTCAGCAGTAGATTCAATTTTTCGTAATCCTTTGATGATATGGCTTCGCGTAGTTCTTGTTTTTGTTCTTCCATCATTTTTTATTTCTCTTTATTTACAACATAAAAATAAATATTTATAAAATTAAAAACGAAATCTAGTTTGTACTGTATTTCATTTTAATGAATATTAATTATTGATTTTTAAAGCTTATTTGTTTTTCTTTCAATTTCAATTTTAATTAATAAGATTTTATTTAAATATATATTTCGATTATAAATGAAGTAGGTAGTTTTTAATAACTGCTTGAATAAAAAGGAAAAATAGCAAAAAAAATAAAAATAAATGAAAAATCTATAAATTTTCTCAATACGTTGTGTTTTTAATAAAATCATATGTATGTCAACCTTATATTTATTGAAAAAAAATTATTTATGCATGCACTTATACCTATAGGTAATGTATCACGCATATTTTTGTAATAAAGATACACAAGTTCTTAATTTTTTTTATTTTTATAAATAATTTTTATATATAATTCTTAATATTTCTTTCTTTTTATATATTATTCTTATTTTAATAAATAATCTTTATAATTCTCATACAAGTAAATAAAAAAATTTTTTAATTTTAACATGAAAAAAATAAATAAATATAATAATAATTAAAAAGTAAAAAACAATCGATTGTAAAGTAATAATATAAAAGTCAACAAAAGTGAATCCTCAATTTCGGGTGTTCCAACCTGAAATGATCGTGAAAATGAGAGAACTTGGTAAAAATCAAGAGTTTAGTTTTTCCAATCATTAAATGAAAATAAAGGTTATGTTGAGTGCGATAATATGAGAGAGCGCAAGATAGTTTTACTTTAATAACATATAAAGTTGAATTATTTAATAAATTTAACTTACAGCTGTAAAAGTTAATTTTTACTTTTTCTTAATTATCCTTAAAATTTGTTTCACATTACTTTCTGAAACTGTAAACACTACGATAGGATTTGACCTCGTGCATTTCATATAGATCTGTTGTACACTGTACCTTAAAACTAACTATACATGTGCAAGCCACAACAACGTCAACAACAGTATACCTTAAAGTTTTGAGCCTGCAAAAGAGAGAAAGAGAGAGAGAGAGAGAGAGAAAGAGAGAGAGTGATGAAGGGGAGGGGGGTAAGAGAGGGAGGGAAGAAAGAGATAGAGAGAGTAAGGGAAAGAAAAGGAAGGTTGTATGAACTGAACCTATATTGTAGTAGGTTTTATAGGTTTTAATATACTATCTCTTACCTGTCCTCCGTAGCTCTTTAACGTAAATTTAAAAATGGTAAAACAGTTTACTTTATAGTAATTTATATCATCCACCTTTTACCTAAAAACTTGTATTTTTTCAATAGTACTTTTCTTAAATTTAGTTATAGCTTAAATCTATTTTAAGTTATAATTCCACACAATATGTGTATTCACGTATATATTTTTTATTTTCCTACATTTTATTAGTCTCTGCATATATATATATATATATATATATATATATATATATATATATATATATAAACTCAATTATTCAGCTTTTCTTATCTTCTACACTACAGTGCTTATAAAGATGCGCTCACCGTTTGCTAATAGTACATTGACTCGATACTAGTCAAGATGTAGATGTCGATTGGTAATCTTTTCTATTTCTCTGTAAACAATAATAATTAATAATAAGATCAAGGCCAAAAATATCGCTTAGTCAGCAGAGCACTTGTATCGAAATCCCCCAGTTGTATAGTTTCGATTTTTGACGACTATAAATCGTATCATTATGAATATATATAATAGTCCAAAATATGTTTTCAATATAATGTTTAAATAAATATATAAAAGATAATAATGTGATATAATAAGCTCTTTATCAAGAATGTCATCAGTAGTAAATAATATTTATTATTTTTTAATTTTTTTTAATAATAATTATAATTCTAAATTACTTTTGACTATATTTTATAAATCAACAATTGTAATATATGTTGTAATTTTTTTTTATTGATGGTGTTGATAATGCATACAAAAGCACCTGCTTGTTTGCGTACGTAAAACATCGACACTTACGATAACGTTAAGTCTATCTTCATATAGCCCTTGTTATAGTAAGCTTTGAATGCTTTACTTATAATTATATCTGAGAAAAATAAAAAAATAATGGTCGTATAATTTATTATTACGAAACTATATTTTCAGTGCAGCAAAAATCTGAGACAAAACATCAAAACTATCAGATAGATAGTGATAATCAAGTTTTTGAATAGATCATCAACAGTCCGAGTGGTCACTTGTCAATGAGACTTAAATTTGATTTTATATCTTTTTTCATTTTCAATTTTTTAGAATTTTGAATTGAGTTAAAAAGCATAAAAGAATATAATTAAGTTTACACAAGTTGAGTTATTTACATCGATGCTCGGCTCAATATTATTTTTAATAAACATGAAATGTGTATCTAATGAGTATTGAAAAAGATAAAAATATTATAATAAAATTAAATATTATAATTAAATTGTATGACACTACAAAGATATTTTCCCACCGTATAACTTTTTAAAAAAGATTATACGCTGATTTATTTTGAAGCAGTAAAACCAAATTATATAAAGTAACGTCAAACACATAAAAATTTCAATATATTAACAAGCCTAAATATACTACGAACATTCATTTTCTAAAGTAGCCCAAAATCCAAAAGCTTCTCAAAGCTTGCAATTTTCTGAAAATCCTCTTAAATTCGATAAAATCCTTGCGCACACGCTTTGCGGTAAGTATTCGTATATGTATGTACATATAGCTATATTTTTCACGTTAAACACTTGCAGCTCTACAATTGCAATTCTAAGCTTTTCTCCTCGAAAGGAAAAGCAATGGAAAATCCGATTTACGATGTAAATAGGTAAGCTAAGGGCGCGTGCCAGACTAATCCAGCCACGTGAAATTATTTGCGCGGACTGGATTTGCGGTGTTACGGTTAAATAGAGAGACTAAACGAAAGGAAAGAGAGAGAAAGAGAAAGAGAAAGAGAGAGTGAGTTGAATTGGCTTTCGTAAAAAAGGAGCTGTATATAGTTGGAATAAGCAGCTCTCCTCGGTCCGTTAATCGGAACCGAAAGCTTGCGGCTTGAGCTTGCACGCGCGCAAGCGTACATCGACCCCACGAGCACATTAATTTTAAAGTTCTGTGTTGCAAGTATATACATATATGTATAATTGTATACTTGTATGTATATAGTAGAGTACAATTCATCCGGTTGCCGAAACGCTGCTTCGGGGCTTTAGAATACGCTCGAGAGTTTCGCGGCTGTTGGGGATGAGAGAGAGAGAGAGAGTTCATGATCTTCGATACTGAAGATTTTTTAAAGGTGCAGAGCAGAGTATGTTAGTTTACAGATTTTAGGAAAGTTGTGTATTTAGGAAAGTTCTGGGATATAAGGATGTATTGATTTGAGACTTTATTGTTGTAAAATAATGATTGATATATAATACGATGTTTTATTTCTTTTTTAATTTTTTAGTATTATAATTTTTAAATGGATTTAAATGTTAATAGTAAAAGTTGAAAAATGTGTGAATATTTATTTAATTTTATGTAGTACAATAATGAGATAAGAGTTATAGAAGTAATATTCATTACTGGAAAAGTAATTATAAACTTTAGTGACACTTTATTATTTCGTTTAATTGGATGAATAAATGCGAATGAACATTTTCAAAATTTACATAATTAAATAGATATTACAATAAATGTAGAGAATTGACATAGTTAATTTATAAATTTAAAAATTTTATATCTTGATTTTAATATTAGATTAATATTCATAAAGCTTGAAATTAAATTTTTAGATAAAAATTTAACGACATTACAAATGATTTAATATTGTAAAAATAACTAAGGAAGTCGGATACAGAGAATTATTAATGTAGTAATCTTGTTTTCACTTTTAATATTTTAAATAAATGTTTTATAAAAAATAATTTTATTAACGGTGTTTTTTTTTAATTTAATTAATTACAACAAAAACAATATTTGTTGTAAAAACAGACTTAAAAATAAATTCTATTAATTTAAAAATATGTGAGATTCATTTATACTAGAGATTTTAATAATTTTTATGAAGTATATTTTCAAGTCTTTGCTTTATTAATAATAAAAGTTTTAATGAAAAAGAATAAATGAATCTTGAAATTTTTTTAAAATTAAAACTCATAATAAGAAATTAAAAGTTAATTCGATAGAAAAAAAGGTAGGAAATGAGTTTGTAGATTCAGTACGAAAAAATAGAATAAAAGAAGGTGAAATTTTTCAGTTAAAGTAAACGAAAGTAGAGAATGATTGATAGATAGTTCCGAGAAATAAAACAAAAAAAAGGATATTAGAATCAGAGTATCAGCTAACTAAATTTTAAAATTGAAAAATAATTGCATAAAGCCGATCGATAAGTCCAACCTCAAAGATTTTGCTTAAAATGTCTCTGAAAATTTTAATTAAAATCTATCGAAAATCATCCTATTATAATATCATTTATGTTATTCGTGTCAACCTATACATAATAATTTAAATTATTCAAATAATCACATTTTCTAATTAAAATACGTGTATTAATTTACAAATACCAAAGCCTCTGTTCTTCTGAAGTATACGAAATAGTTCGAATTTTCAATAGTACGTACATGCACTATATTTACATTTTGGAAGAGAAAGAGCTATTTCATTCAAATGATTAAATTGTAATACAGTAGTAGTAGTAGTAGTAGAAGACCAGAAATAATTAACAGAAATTAAATTTTAAATATCAATGCTTAAATGTACATGACATTATGATTAAATTCTCTGCATAATAATATAATTTTGCATTGCTTATTATTTTGTAAGATTTTCTTTTTCTTTTAGAAAAAATTAAAATAATACCAAAATATAAATTTCAAGATTTAATATTAAGTGCCAAACCGTAAGACAAAAAAAAAAAATAAAATTGAAACAAAAGCGTGAAGTAAAAATAAAAAAAATTTAAAACCAAGAAAATCCAGTACAATAGCTTGAAGAAAAAAGAGCTTCATAGAAAATAATCCGATAATTAGATAAAAAGAAAAAGCAAGGAAACAACACAGGGTTTAAATCCAGTCCTTATATATACAGCAAGAAATCCAGAAAAGGAGCAACTCGCGAACTCATTCCAAGGAAGAAAGAATAAGAGTGTGCTGTGTTTCACGGAAATATGCAGCCACAATCAGCCACTGTACTGTAAGGATAATAAATCGAGAAGACAACAAGCTTCCTTTTGTGCGCACGACCAGACGTTGTACTGCGGAGAGATGAGAGAGGGAAAGAGAAAGAGAACGTATTGTGTACAGCGACTTGTTTTCTAGACATAGCCAACCGGAAGGATAAGGTTAAACGGAAGGATTTATAACTAGACTCCAAATTTTCTCAACCCTCTTTTTTAACATTTTCTTTTTTTTTTTAAGGTGATAAGACTGAGTGTATATTATCCTTTCTTTAAGAGCTTTTTTTTATTCGATATCCTAATGGTGCTGATAATGCAGGTCGACCTAGAATCGTGATAAAAACCCTGCAAACGGGTGTGATATCTTTGAATTTATCCTTTTTATCGCAATGATGTTTATAGGCTAATCGACTTTTAATCTGTGCTGTGGAAACTTGAAGTCGATTTTTTTTTCTTGGGTTGCGAGAATAGTCAAATGCGTTTCTTTTTTTAAAGGTACACATTTGATTTAATGTGGTTTCTATAATTTTGAGAAGAAAAAAAAATTAAAGATGTTTAGCGTGTACTTGAAAAATGTGAAATTGAGGTATAGCTTTTTCTTTTCTATTATTATGGATAAATTTCTTAGAGACTTTTTTTATGGGTTATCATAATGCAGACTTTATACGCTTTGGAGGATGACAAAAGATGATCGATGATAGTGTTATAGTCAAGTAGACCATTTATAAAGTTATTAAAAGAAAATTTGATGTTTAATTAAATTCTCAGAGAATAGTTAACTATAATTAGAATGTGCCGTCATAATTTTTTCAACTTGAAAGAAATCTTGTCTTTGTTTTCAACGATAAATTATGTTTCTCAAGAATAACAAGTTTTGCTATATAAAAAATTAAATATATTCAATTTTTACTAAAATTAAAATAAATTATTTTAAACTATAACATATATTGAGTTTACTTAAAGATTTCAGAGTAGTGAATTACAATACAAATATACATATTACAATTTTAACTTGGAATGCAAATGTATATTTATTTAGAACTGAATGTTAATTCTTTATCTTTGAGAAAAAAAAGAAAATTCAGCCACATCTTATATAATTTATTCAATCAGTCAAAGTCAAATTAATGAGGATACAATTATTCAAAAAGCCTATTATAAAAAAAAAAAATTAAAATATTTTCAAATAAGAATTTTAATATTTACGAACTTTAAACGTAAACAATTAAAGCTTATTATAATGATATAAATAATTCAAAATTTAACAAAACAGTAAAAAATAACTATGTAATGTTCATTTAAAAATAATAATTTTAAAAATTTATTTTAGAAAATAAAAAAAAAATATATTGAACTAAAAATTTTTTAGTAAACCATCATTTTAATAATGAAATGCTATCTTAAATGCTATTTGAGTTTTTAGGGGCCTTTTACACACTCTGTTGAGCGTATTTTGGTATACAAGGGGGCTTTCATAAAGACAATAGCTAGGAATCGAACACATGACGTGTAATTTGCGAAACCGTCGCTCTGTCGACCAAGCTATGCTAAAGCACCTGGATCATCAAGTTACAGACTCTTAGATAAAATATAATACAAGTTTAATTGTTGTCTTTCGAAATTAGTAAAAAACATAAACTATCCATTCTCATATTAAAATTCATTCAATATTCAAATTAATCTAAAATTACATAAATATTATACAAGCACATCATATCATAAAATATCCGATTTTACATACAGAGTAATAAAAGTAATATTGAACTCTATGACCTCCCATAACCACGAGTTCAAACCAAATCGATTTAACAGCAGATAATAAAGACATTACAATAATAAACCAAATAAAATGAAAGAGAGATAGACTCTCGGCTTCCAAATTCTAACGCTCTTGTTGCAAGTTCAATTTTCCAATCGACTAATCGTCATATATACCAACATACATACATATTATATCCCAGCAGCTAATTTCACTCGAAACTAGAAGCAACCACCAAGTGGCCATCTCGGATATATTCCCGACCCTCCAAATATAGCGTGTAATACAGTGCATTCTATTCCATCGCGAACGTAGTTGTTCAGACGTTAACGGCGGCACACGCTATTGTGTGTATCGGGAGCAATGAAGACACCCGCTTTCATGGATACTTGATGCTAATCTCGGAGCGATCTTGCTATATCGGTTATATTCTCCCTCCCACCCTTTCCTCGATATATATACATTTATGGATGATTAAGTGTGTATGTTTGAGCTTTAAGGCAATAGATAAGAGAGCTCTTTTTTATTATTTTTATGAAAAACCGAACGAATGGTTGGAATCGATAAAATTGAAATTGCGAGAGCTTTTCATTTAATTGTGTGATATGGATTGAAAAGTAGTTTTGGAATAATGTATTGAAGTGTAGATGTTGAGAAGAGAGAGAGAGAGAGAGAGAGAGAGAGAGAGAGAGAGAGAGAGAGAGAGAGAAAGAGCGTGGAAAAACGATTCTTTTGAATTTCGAATTCTATTCATAGAGATATATGCTAGTATATATAATGGATGAATGCGCTGCACTTCGTTGAATGTTATAAATGAAACTTGCTTTCAGAAATTTTATTCGCTTATATCAAGCGTCTCGATTCGTTAGTTTATTATATTACAATTGATATTATACGTTGCTTTTTTAACGTTTTCTGAGCTATTGTAACTGATGCTTTGTAACTATATTTTATGTTGAAATTGATATTCGAATCGATTATGGTGATATTAGAAATATCAATTTCAGGGATATTAATATCAAATTAACGCTTTTATATTATTTTTGAAGAAATATTATAAGTTGAGCTTTTAAAGAGTATGTCATTTTTTTCACTTTTAGCAGCATAAAAGTGTTTAATAATAATTTCACTCAAATATTTATATCATTATTACAACTAATGACTAATAGAACGAGTTAAGTTCAAGTTTATTTTTACCCAAGTTTAAAATCGATAGGTTGTTGAAAAATTAATTTTTTACCTTTTTAACGTCCTTGAAATAAAACATGATGCTTTTTTGAAAACGCGCCTATCGTTCTTCTAAAGTTTTACAATTGTTTTCATATAGGAAACTTAGAATTGTTTTGAAAAAAAAAATATAACTATTCATAGCTTTGTCGGTAGATCGTAGACTCGTAATCCACAGGTCGTGGGTGCTCGATTCTTAGCTTCTACCGTTCTAAGCTCTTTCAAGATCTGTGCCGAAATATATTCATTAGAATATAAAAAAAGTAATCAAAATCCTGCTTTGAAATGACGCCACGGAACGTTGATTCGTGGATCGTAATATATTTTTTTGCAGAGTAAAACATTTTCTTTAAAATGTTCTTATCAATTTAGGGTATTATTTTTATAGACTACGTAAAAAAATGCTGCTCGAAAATTAGGCATATTTATTTAGAACATGTGCCATTTATATCGATAGGATTTAATTTATACATACTTTGCATATGTTTTAATCACAACGAAAATTAATATTTTACTCTACAACTTAAATTTAATTAAAATAGTCTCATGATTTCGGCTACATTTATACTTTCACACTGTAAACAATAAAAGAAAACACGAAAAAAATATATAATAACGTTATTATAAACATCTGTTGCATACAGAAATTCAGAAAAAATTAAAAATTAGTTTGTAATCTTTTGGAAATGATTCATCAATTAAAGTCTAGTCTCTACTAGTGTTAGGTTTCTAATTTTTTACACCTTTTCTTTATACTTAATGAATATATTTTGGCTCGATCTTGAAAAAGCTCAGGATGATAGACGCTAAGAATCGAACCCACGATCTGTGGATTTCAAAGTGTACGACAATGAAAATAAAAATAAGCAAATATATTTACAAAAATAATATTTATTTGCAACAAACCTGAAAAAAATAACGTTATCAAATTCTTCAAAAATTAAAAAATAAAAAACTAAATAATAAAATAAAAATATTTTAAACAATTTTCGCTTTTGCTAAGACGATTTGATTTTTTTTTTTTTTTTACACGCTTTTGTATAATTAAACTTACTTAAGGGAAGCGTCTCTTCCCCTTACAAATTCCCAATACAATAGGTAAGCGTCAGTCTAGTAGAGTTTCAGATTTAATCGAGCAACGTCATCCAAACACATCATATAAAATCAGTATCGAAATTTTAAAAATCGGGAATTGACCGTATTTTTATTAAAAATATGGAAGATTTTAGGCTCGAAAGTGTCCACGATGGAGGTAGAATTTCAATAACCCCTGCTGTTGCGCGTCTGTCCAAAGTAATAAGAGACAAGTTGGAGGCAAAAGCAGCTGGTTACAATATTTATCCAGCTAATAAGAAGGAAATTATTATAAAGTTATATACAAGAAGTGAAAATTTGGAAAAAACCATTGAATGGTGTGAACATCATAAGGATGATCCTATCAATGATGGGGAAGAGAAGAAGAAGAATCTTGATCCACGAAGGCCATTTGGGGCGGACATTCCACCTTGGGATATGGAGTTTTTAAAGGTCAATTGGAAATTATAATTATCTACAATATAAATTTGTTTTAAAATATTTATACTCATAATTATACGAGGTTTGTTCAAAAAGTATCGCAAATTGGGAATTTTCGCAGGGAATTTTGGCCAATTCTGGGCAGTACGGTGGCTAAGGCATCATTACTGTGTTGTTTTTGGCCAAATATTCGCACACAAGTAAACGATGTGTGAGCAGAGGCGTTATCATGGTGCAAAAGCCAGTATTAAAAAAAATTGAAGACGAGCCAAAACACGTCTAAACAAAACAGCTGCCAAAAATTGTCTAAACATTCAATATGGCTGACCTTGTCAGCATAAATTAGGGACATGTGTAGCAACACAACGCTACAAAAATAAAAAATAAAATACGTACGTAGTCCGTGAAAATTCCTGATTCGCGATATTTTTTGAAGAGCCCTCGTATTGATTTTTTTTTTTTTTTTATATTTTTACGAGGGGAAAGCGGAAAATCTATCCAGTCTACTGGCTTACTGTAGACTGCTAAGCGCCACTCCACAGTTGTGG